>CAVNYN010274180.1:0-32787 GCA_963692815.1 Nyctanthes arbor-tristis
CGTATAGGAAGAGAGAGAAGGGGTCTTTGTGTCTTGCTTGACCTCTTAATTGCCAGTCTGTCATAACCCCTTCTTTATCCCCACCTGGCCTATTCTCTCTTTATATAAACGAACATGCAAAACCCTGTGTTTATTTAGTGTTGGAAATTGATGCCTTGCTGTTTGAATTAGGAGGTTATTTCATATACTGGAAAGTTCTCAATAGAAATGAGTCTCTTTGGGCTTGGTAGCAGGTATGTGTTTATTAGTTTTTGCTATTTGCTTATTTATATAAATGATCCCCGGGGTGCAAATTCTTGATTTTCATGGTTTTTTGTGTATGTTTTAATCTGGGTTTTGGTTGATTGTTATAAATTTAGTAGTTATTGATGTCCAGTTCTTAGTTTAGTTTGATTAATAAAGTTTCAGAATATATTGTTTGGCATTCTTAAAGAGAGCAAATCTTGGTTTTAGGCTTCGTGGGCGCTGATGGGAGATGGGAACTCATTGCTTTGTTCTGGGATTACTTTTTGGGCGATTACTGAATTAGATTCTCATCTTTGGTGGTATATTGAATTGAAAGTTCAGAAAATTTGAGTTTTGAGTCAATTCATACACCCATGCACCGGAAAGCACACATCAGAACTACTATTGTTATGTAGCAACTTCAGTGATTTTTTCTGGAGGATTGGGAGGTCGGTGGGGTTGGATTGGGTGATGGTGGATTGGTTCTGGGTTATGGATTTTATTATAGTTTCTTGAGTCAATGCTGATCCTCCATCACATGTAAATGTACAGAAACCAGAAGACTTTTCGTCCCAAGAAGAGTGCTCCATCGGGGAGTAAGGTTGATTATTGTCACTGATCTTGTTTAGAACCAATTATCTTCCCAAGTTCAATGCAAATAGCAATGATAGGCTATTGATCTATGCAGGGTTTGCAACTTCAGAAGCACATTGATGCTACCTTGGGGAGCGGCAATTTAAGGGAAGCTGTTCGACTACCCCCAGGGGAAGATCTTAATAGATCTGGCTTGCAGTAAATAGTACGATTCTTTCTTGCCATGTTTCTTTAGAAAGATGCTTTATCTAAAACCATATCAAATTTATCATATTGTGTATGCTTCTAGCCTTGCAGTGAACCATTCAGATGTTTGTTAACAACAGTGGTATAGATGCATCTTTCTGAATTTGGAAAAGGATGGAATAAGGATTAACTTATGAAAAACTGAATCACACTTGATTCTATAGTCCGCAAATGTCATGATTGCTGGATTCTCAAAACTAAATTAAGATGAAGCTAGAGCATGCCAATGGGATTGTAATGCTATCTTCATTGGGTCGTCCATCCATATAAAGATTTACAAAATCAAATTCTGTCTTAATATATAAGCCTGTTTTTGTTGACCGAACAATCATTTGTGCCTTTTTTGTGTTACTCTCATCAGGAAAACCATTTTAATCCACTGAATGGGAGTGTCTAGCTCCCAAGCCCGTTTATAAACACATGCTTATCTTGGGAATATTCTGTCAGAATCATTATCTTGTATTAATCAAGATACAGGATTCTTTCCCATATGTTCTCACCATTTGTTTCCCTTTTCTGCAGCTGTTGACTTCTTTAATCAAGTAAACCTTCTTTATGGCACTCTCACTGAGTTCTGCACCGCATCTAGTTGTCCAACAATGTCTGCAGGGCCAAAGTATGTTTCTTTTCCTCAAAGCATTGCTGTCAACCAGATAATGGCCTGATGCAATTACGCACAGTTACATTGATCTTTTTGATCGATCTGTTTGTTATATACGGTGTAACATAAATTATTCAAACCTTACTATTTTAACTGTTTGCTTCCCCATTCAAATGGACAAGCTTATACCAGTGTGCCATGCCTGAGTAGAAGTTTGGCCACCTGTAGCGGAACCGAAATGTGCATGGTTTGGATCAATTAAGGAGCTATAAATTTCCATTTCGTGTACATTTTCCATTTTGATATCTTTCTTTCTAAATTAGGGCATATTTTCACCCAGACTACGACTGCGAGATTTTTGCTGACCTTCTTTTCTACAGATATGAATACAGATGGGCTGATGGAATTACCATAAAGAAGCCAATTGAGGTTTCTGCTCCAAAATATGTGGAATATACTTAATGGATTGGATAGAAGCTCAGCTCGACGATGAGTCCATTTTCCCCCAAAAGTTGGGTATGTGGATTTCTGTTTTCTTTTTTCCTTATGTTGTTGATAAACACATCATATTTATATTAAAGTCCATATCCACCCAACAGGTGCACCATTTCCACCCAACTTCCAGAGATCGGAAGAGCGTCGTGTCCAAGCGGTTGTTTCGTGTGTATGCTCATATATACCATTCACATTTCCAGAAGATTTTGAGTTTAAAGGAAGAAGCTCATCTGAATACTTGCTTCAAGCATTTTGTTCTCTTTATGTGGGTAAGTTCATGAAATTTCAGCATGCTTACATGGACTCATATGTTTGATATATCGATACATTTGCCTAGATATTTTTCTTTAATTTCGACATCAAAATTGTTGTTAGATTTTCTAACTCAGAAGCATCTTGCACTCCTACTTTTCCCAACCAGTAATGCCTTCGAATTTCTACTCTGTTTGCACCAGTTTATTCCATTTAGATCATGCTCAAACTACATTTGGAAAGCATCACAGTGTCCAAACTTGTATGTTTCCAAGTCAGTGATTTCAGACACCTGCTTGTTATGGGTTCCAGACTTGAACTCCTGGGAATTTATCGTGTGGATGGGATTAAGACCACTTGCCCTTAACTTCTCTGAACTTCTGTCGTTTGATATAGACAGTTAGCTGTGCGTTGATAAGAAGTAAGAAGTGATGACTACAGGAATGGAGAATGTATACTTTGTAAACTTAAAATAAGAAAGAACTGATGCAAATACTTCTCCCCCCAAAAAAAAAAATTAATAAAAAAAAAATAATTCAGGAGTAGATTCTCTTGGTATGTTCATGATTTAAGCCCAAAGACTGCAATGCTCAGGATTTTTTTTTTTGGGAGGGGCTGAGAGCCTGAAACCACTGTTTTTTTTAGTGGTTTAGAGAAGATCCTATCTATATTGGGTCAACAATCCTATAAATTTATGTTTTCTCCAACTAATATTTATATTTTAGTGTGAGTAGGAATCAAACTAATTTCTCTACTCAACTACCTTTAGAGCATCATCTGGATTTTAAATGTTGATTTGGTGACTTTGTATATTGTGACTTCGTATATTATAATTGATCGACTTATAGGAGACTAATGGCATTTTTAACTTTTAACTACTATTCTTACACACCTTTAATTTAGACATTTAGTCTATGTTTTTCAGTTTCCAACAGTTTGGTTTTTACATCCATATACATCGAATAAGACAGGGAAAGAATGAAAATTCTGTTGTTTGGTTTCTCTTTTATCTTTTATCACATGCATTTACTTATATCAAATGCTTAACTGCATTATATTATCTCGTTTCTCGTTCCCTTTTGTCTTCAATGCAGGAATTCCGCTTAATTGACAAGCCAGAGCTTGCACCTCTTTATGAGCTGGTTGAGTCTATTTTACAGTGTTAGAACAACCTTTTTGCTTTTCTATTCTTTCTTCAAATTACTGGCTAGCTTTTCTTTCCCCTCAAAAAAGCCTATGCTTGCATACAATTCCTCTGATCTCTCTCTCCAAACCAAATTATGGCGGCTTTCCCGGAAACGTCTGGTCCAACAAGATTAGACAGAGAGTATCTGATGATGGAAGTGGCTGCTGGTGTTAGAAATGCTCAGTTCCCTTTTTGAAGTATAAAACCTTTGTGAATTCTCATGTTCTTTTTCTGTTTAATGGGTAAAAACTTGTGTAATTTTATTGTTGTTACTACAAACGCTATATGCACAACCTCTACTTTTCTGATCTTTTCTTTCTTTCCCTCTCAATAAAGTTAGATGAGAATGGGGAAAATGTAAAAGAATATCTGTCAGTTATCTTCGTGCATAACGCTCTACCAATTAGTCTTTGTATTTCTCCAAATAGAGGGATTATTTGAAATCAATTTCTTGTATTGAAGTAGGCGTTTATGATTTGAGTTTAAATTCAGAATGAGTATTTAGCCACTGATGCGATTTGTTCGGGAGATGATATACTCACATCAGTGGCTGATATCACACCACATCACTGTTTGATACTGTTACTGTACCAAATGTCTGGTGTTTAGGTCATTTCCATATTTTCATAAATACCAAATAGAGTTTACTGAAAATATTTGAAATTAAGTGTTAATCCAACAAGACAACAACAGTCGGTTTTAGACATCAGATGTTTGGTGTTATAACGTTACCACACATTGACATGAACTCCTTATTGTTAATATCTCTTTTGTTTGTCCACACTGATGTGATGCGTAACACACCACCAAATAGTCCATGTATTAGAAAAGGAGGCTCATAGGCCTCACAACGAAACAAATATAGTGAAAAAAGTTACTATTTTTCAGATAATGGGATCATATATGAAACCAACGCAAAATCATAATAAGCACCAGATAAAAATTATTATGTCCACGAGTGCTGATTATCATGATAGGATAACAAACAACAATAAAAACAGAAAAAACAGCATAGGATTGATGTCTAAAAATAGATTAAACAACATTATAAATAGGATAGCCAATTGCATTATAAGTTGGAAAATTAACTGGCTGTCTCAATGAAATTTCATAGAATTCTCAAAAAATGTAGTTGCAAGAAATAAGTTAGAGAATACACATTCAACTAAAGAAACTAAGTCGAGCACAATGTTTCTCGGTTGAAAAAAGTAGCACAAGACTAATTAAAGAATAAAATTAGAATTTATATAAAGAGGTTAACATACTCAGACATCAGAAAAGTAGCTGTTAGTGATGAACTATAAAACACTCTAACAACTTATAAAGAACAAAAGTCTAATAACAAGTGTTACTAACTTTTTATCGTTCACTACAAATTTAACAAGTCAATGATGTTAGATGTGTACTATTAATTACAAACTCCCAACACAAATTCATTCAAGTATTTCTGATCCTCAACTTAGAACTTATATTGTATCAATGAGAATAGTAATGGCTTTGTATATATTTTTTTTTTTTTTTTTTTTTGGTGCTTGTCTATATATCTCGAGATAAACATTTTTAACGGGTGGCAATTAGGTCAAGCAACAATTTGTTTATGGAATAATTCTACTTGGATAGAAAAATAGACAAAGATTATGACAAAATAAATATATGGCCCATATGATTATCATTGGCATAAAAGTGATATGATGTGTTGAAAAATAAGATCCTGCCATGTCTCAATTTTGTTTAACTTTTTATTTGTAATTTTGTTCAAATAGCATAGCTGTTGTTCATAGAGACGAGTCATAGTGAAGGTAAAGGTTTCTTTTTGTGCCTCACTCCATTAGATTGTGTTGGCTTTTGAAATTAAAAACTAATCGAGTTGGGTTGGGTTCTCATTAGGGATGGAAAATGGGTTGGCTGAGTTGGACAGCAAAAGTGAGCTCGCTGAAAGCGAGCCTTGGCCTAGCTCTAAATTGGGGGCCATCGGCTTAGCCTGATCTGACCCATGTGGCTTGCCAAACCAGCACGGGCCCTTGGCCCTTAAAAGATGCAGCAGCAGCATGCTTGCTGCTACGTTTAAGTGGGCTGCAACTCAACCTCTAGCCCACAACTTGTTTAAATTTTTATTTTATATATATATTTTTGTTTCAATTGAAACGTAATTTTACTAAAGAAGATGGCAACAGGATTGCCACAAAAAAATTTAAAAAAAAAGGGAAAGAAGAAGGAAGAAGAAGATGGCAATGGGTTACAAGACAAGACTCAAAAGTGTAATTTTGTGTTAGTTAAACATAAGGTTTTTTACACCTAGCGTCCCCCACTATTAAAGAAATCTTTAATTTCGTCTCTAATGACTGAAACCGTCAAACTCACCCAGGTCAAAGGCATTTTTAGTAATATACAAAAAATTAATATTTTAATTTTTTTTTAAAAAAAGGGGAACCTTCTGCCCTTTCTGACATCAAAAGGCTTGGCTGTCGAAAATGGCAACTATGCTTGCTGTTGGAAATGGCAGCAAGCACAAAGGGAGGAGTCTCCCCCCATGCTGCCATTTTGAGTGTAGCAGGGAGGGAGCTGCCAGAGACGGCAGCAAAGGGGGAGTCTCTTCCCCTTGAGATTGCGGCCATTCTATTCCCCGTTGTGCCTGCAGTCACTTTCAGCAACAAGCACAGTTGCCATTTCAGGTAGTCTTTGGCCTGTTGGAAATGGCAAAAGTTTCCCTCTTTTTTTCTTTTTTAAATTAAAATATTAATTTTTTATATATTACCAAAAATACCCCTAACCTTAGCGGGTGAATTTGACAGTTTCCGTCATTAGAGACGAAATTGGGGATTTCTTTAAAAGTTGGGGATGTATAGAAGGAAAAATAAAGGTTAGAGTCGTAATCCGTAAAAAAGTGAAAAGTTGGAGACGCTATGTGCAAAAAACCTTTAAATATATGCAAATGGTTAGATTTGCATTTTGAACAAATCATGCTACAATATGGAAATTGTTAAAATTTTCTAGTTTTATTTCAAAACTAGCACTAATTAATTATAATTAGTTTTTTAATTTAGAATAATATTATTTAGTACTAGTAATGCTTGCACCAGTTTATGTGACAACTAATGTGACATTGAATAATAAGTGAATTAAATATATAAATCACATACACACTTAATTTAACTTATCATTTAATATCACTTTAAAATGGTGTCAAGTATCAGTGGTGCGAAGTAACATTACTCTTTAATTTATTATTCTCTCTTTCTTTTTTTTTTTTTTGGATAACGCCCTTTCACGATCGCTCCGACAACCCCTGCTCTGGGGCTCTGTGGAGAAGGTAAATCATTGGATGTGCAGCGCAACAGCTAAGAATCGAACCCGTGACCTTATAGGGGCACTGCTATCTACATGCTGGCCCTTTCCACTGCACCATATGCCCCAGGGGCTTAATTTATTATTCTCTTAATTATATGAAACATGGATCTAGAAATAACAAGAAAAAAAAGAGAGTATTTTTTTCTTTTTGGGGGGTGGAATAAAATTGGCAGAACTTCGGAGAAGAGAATGCATATCATTTGAGTTATCATTCTTAGTCTGAGTCAAATATTTTTCTAAGAACTTTAATTGTCTAATGCTTTATGAAATCATCAATATAGGATATAGAATTGAATTCTTTTTCTTTTTTTTTTAATATAATTGGAGGAATTTCGGGAGGAGTATATACTCGAACTCAAGATTTTGTCCTCGTAAGGGCTGTTTATTAATATTTGAACTATCACCCTTGGCTTGAATCTATAATTGAATTGAGTTAATTAACAACTAAAACTACAACAATTTAAATATCAAATATTTAAATCGAATTCTTACATCGAGCCAATAATGCAATTATCCCAACCCAACTAAGGCAAGTTGGGTTGGGTTGGCTCGGGTTTAATTTTCATCAACCAGGTCCAATTGGATTTGGTTCGGGTTGACCGCAAACACAACCTGACCCTCTCACGCCATGCATTGACATATTTCACCATGAATATTTTCATGTCACAATAAATGCCTGTATTGAACATGATATCTTCATGTTTAATTTCAATTCAAATCCAAGGGGTTGTTGAATTAAAATTTTGCAAATGCTTGAGTAATTTTGAAGATTAAATAAAGCCTTCATACATATTTGATTTTTCATAGCCAAAGATAGACGAGTGACCACATATACCAAAATGATAAACTCCCAATAGGAGCACATTCATTGTATTACAAATTTAGACTAAAACAACTCAACAGTCAAGTCTTAATAAGATATATTTTCAAATGGGACCATGAGTCAGTTACAAAACCACTTAGCAGGATAATTAATGAGTTCACTTTCTAGTCTCTTTATTATAAGATTCTTCTATTGAGCATTTATGACTCCTACTTGAGTTTTTCACGTGACAACCACTCCATTAATACTTGCCTTTGACTAAAAAGCTATCTACCTATAGACAGCTCACACACCGTGCCAAGTTTGTTGCAATTTTAGGTGAGTGTTGCAGATTTAGGTGCATTTTGGAGGAGGTTGAACTCTTCATTGTTTTGAAAGGGGCATATAGACGAGCCAACAAGCTAATTTCAGAAGTTAGCTATTTGTTCCAATTTTATCTAGGGAAAATTACAAAAGATATGGTTTTTAAAACTTGTATTTGCAAAAATCAGGAGTTTTTTTTTTTTTAATTTGCAAATATAAGGTCTTCTCCATAAACTATTTTACTTTTGAGATACCCTATTATTATTTTTATTTCTATTATATATTATTATGCATATATATATATATATAGTATATTTCAATATTACACACACACATATTAAACTTTACTATATATAAAATGTACATTTTTAATACACGCAATTGATTTGACTGCATTAAATGAGTCCCTAAATTTTTTCATATGAGTTAATGAAAAAACTTATATGACTAGAACATTATAATTTTGTTCGTTGTAGCTTACTCCAACTCGACTTTACACCTAAGATAAACTACAAGGTTGTTAAAAGACTTTGGAGAACATCTATAATAAGAAATGGTTGCTCAAATTTTAATCTAATGGTAAAGTTGTATGTCATTATATTTTTGAATCAACATCACTCAATTAAATACGATGAATTAGAATTTGCATGTGAACATTGGATTTATTTTAAAAAACAGAGCATTGACAATACAAGATAACATGTGTGACCTCATATAATCCAACACTCCTAAATCTTTAAATCTGTAAGATTGTGCGATCTCAAAATGTTTGACAAAATATAATCACACATTGTATTTTTCAATAGTAGTACAAACCAATTGGAAGCCTTTATGTGACTATATCAAATAGAAGATGAGTTATTGACATGCAATATGTCGTTTGAACTAAGCCAATTGTTAAATTATAGTTTCGACAAAAGAGCACATTATTAGAATTGTTGAAATTGTTGCTTCCAGTCTACATTCTACCACAATACAAGAAAGTGGTGATGTATGGTCGATGCTCTATAAAAGTAAAAAAAAAACACTACCGTGAACATGGCCTTTGCAGAATCCCTTTTTATAAACCATTTGTAGACCTTTATCTTCAACAACTTTAGCAATGTCACTGTGTGGTAACTTCTGGCACTATGACCAGGTCATCAAGTACAAGATTTGCTACAAGCTTGATAAGGTCACATTTGTAGAAGATGATATTTGAGATCTAGAATCGTCTTCGTGATACGAAAGAAATCATCAAATGTGCAGATTGAAGGGATAAGCACGCCTTTCAATTAAGAACCAGTGAAATTGCTACATTATGTCCAATTGCGCCGCTGTACAAACAAAAGCAGTAATGTTCGTCATGGTTCTTAGCAACTAACAAATCTTTTTTAACCCCCCTGAAAAAAAGATAAATTGCTCAAATAAAATCTAGCCGTCAAAACTCTAAAATTAAACATATATACATTTCACATTTGAAATCAATATACAATTGATGCAAATTACACATATCCATTCAACCATACATATAAAACTAGGACACATTCTTCATTTTTTTAATACTCAAATATAGAAAAACCATTGATGCCACAATCAATCATCATTTTTGTTGAAAATATAGTGCATGTTAGTCACATTGACGAAAAAGCAATTGATACCCGAAATGTTGATCAAACCTTTTTGTAAAGCTTTGCAGGCCAAATGCATAAATTTTCACAACATAAATATTCAAATTCAAATATTGTATAAGAAATGGCTGAATGTCATATCTTGTTTTTAGCTTGGCAACCCATTAATTTTTCTCCAGACATTAATTATGTAACCATTGCTTAATTATAGATTAGCTGAATTGATGCTCAAATTCTTCATCACAATTTTGCATGCTTTCCATATATATATATATATATATATAATGGTACGTGGTTTCATTATCAGTAATTTTGCAGTTGAATTATAGTATCCACCCGACTTCTACAATTCTTACAATTTGACATGATTTTTACAATATAGAAATATATTTGTTTGTATGTATTTAACTACCCCTATTATCTATATAATTTTTAGTATCATCATTTGTTAATTAGAGACATAGAAGCTTGTAAAAGGAGAGGTCACATAGATAAATCATCCAAGCACCTATGGTAGTCTTGTTGCTTGGGGCTGAAATAGAATCGATCAAAAGAAAGAAAGTATTATGAACATTTTTTTTATTAATAAAATTAGATAAGAAAACATAAGACAAATATCTATTAGCTATTGTTATGTGCAACACATAATCACATGCACCTTTCTAATTAATTGACACCCCACAACCAAAAAACAGTGAAAAAGGTTAACCTTTCCAGATGGAGAAATTAATTGGACTAGTTGCTAATCGTTCATTGGGGATATCGGTTGCTCTTCTTTATTGATCGATCTTCAAACATTCAAATGAAAGGCCAAATCTGCTCATCTCAAAGAGAAAGGATCTTTTGTTCAATTCCTTTATTTATGCAATATTATTATTATTATTACTATATTATTTATGTAATATATTTGAGTTGGTACATAAATGCATATTTATATATACATGACAAAAAAATCAGAACGTTCAACACATGACGTGTCGTCTTACTCAAACCAATTTACCATTTCAAACCTCAATTTCAAAAGAAATGGAATGAGGCCGATGCGCACACAAAGGGAAAAAGGGAAGCGTGGAATTAGCCTAAATAAGCAATAAAACAAAAATAAAATAACTCGAATTTGGACAGAAATCAACTTGATTCTAAATAAAAGTCTTTTAAAAAAAAAAAAACTGGACTATGATACCCTTCGTCATTTACAGAACCATTTACTAGGTGAATTCACTTTCTACTCTCTTTGATAAGATTCTTCTATCCACACAGTCATGACTCATAGTCGAGTCTTTCATGTCACAAGAAGCCAAGCTGATGCTTAACTTTAACTGAAAAGTTATTTATCCCGCACCAACTTTGAGTCAAGACAAAATTTGATGCAGTTTTAGGTGAGTTTGGGATGAGGTTGAACTCACGATTTTGTTTTAAACATGACACATACATGCACAAGAGACAACACATACATGAATTAATGAGTACACTCTATGCAAAAGTCCTCTTTACAAGCTTCTAGAATATGCAAACTTCCTCTTTACAAGCTTCTAGCATATATAATCTTCAATATTATTTGTTCAGACATGCTAGAAGCTTGTAAAGAGGATCGTTTCATATAGAGTGTACTCATTAATTCATCCCAAAAAATACCATGTTAGTCATGTTATGGTATGCTAAATTTGCTCGAATGGAATAAACAAAATGTCATGAACTTTGTTTTGTTTTGTTTTTTTTTCCTTTTCTATAAAATGAGATAAGATCAAGGAAAACTATAAGAAATATCTATCAACCATTGTCTGTCAAGCGCAATGCACAACCAGTACCTTTCTAACCTACGGCAACTGAGAGACACACAAACAAACAACACTGGTGAAGTTAGAAATTTCATTTTACCAGTTGCTGATTTTTGTTCTTGACAAGTAATATATTAAATATAAGAGAAATCGATCCAAGTAACAACACAATAATTAAATTCACTAGCGAAATTTAAAATACAATGGACAAAAGAAAGTCCATACATTCTTTCTAAAGATGGCAACAAACATTGACGAGACACAATGACGACAAAAATTAACGAGACATGACAACGACTTACTCACAACAGGACAATGACAACGATAACGGAAAGAACGACTAAAATAACGAAAAAAAAGATCTCAAGTAGCATGATACTGAGAAAACACAAAAAGTCCGAACAACCTAAGCATTCAAGTTCAACAACGCTAGTGGCAACTAAGGGAGGTTGAAGTTTCTTCGGAGGTACTTGTGCATCCACACATGTTTTCCATTGATGGAAAACTTCGCCTTCTCTTGGCCATCAAGGATTGACTCAAGAAACCCTGGCGTTAGCAGCACGATGAGAGCATAAAGTGGTTGTTCATAAGGCCTCGCCTCTTGCATGTAGAAGGCCTCAATGCAATTCAAAAAGACCCTATTTTTGAAGTATCTAACTTCATTTTCAGTTATTGGATAGCCTCTAGAAAATGTTACAAATAACGTTCTGTCCTCTGGTGGAACTCCATTGATAAATTGATTAACACTAATTGGAAATGCATTATTCCTTCCGATACTCAAGTTAGAGAAGTCATGAAACAAGGAATTACCGGAAAGATGTGGTTGTGGTGGTTCAATCATTTGATTTCTCGGTTCTAAACTTCATCCGCCATTAAATGGCACTATTTGAAGAGGATTTGATAAAGAAGTTTGAGAAGGATTGAATGGGGTTATTATCCTATTCCCCAATGAACTTTCAGCAACATTAGCATTGGATGGATCAATGTTAATCTCGTTCGATCTTGAGCTTTGTCCATCAGTGAATGGCATTTGAATTGGATTTAACGATGATAAAGAATTTTGAGATTCACTGAATGGAATAATTACCTGGTTTCTTGATGAATTTTCTGCAACATTACCACCAAGAAAGTCTCTAATGATATCTCCCATGGCTTGCACACATTCTTGACCAATAATCCTTCCAACTCCACAGAGTGCAACCATACGATTCTTATGAAAGAACCAAAGTGATATTTCTTTTTCAAGAACGCTACGAGTTAAGGGAATTTCTTTGGCTTCAGTTGAAGAGATGAAATGTGGATCTTTAACGCACTTGAGGCACATAATAGCCTCCTTAGAAATTTGGTTGATGAACAATATTGGACAGGCCAAGATTTTCCTTGTAACTTTGCCATAACCTACTTGCTTCAACCAAATCCATAAGGCAATGATCTGCACAGATTCAATTGGATTGGGCCAAAGTGCAGTTACAAGGATAGCGAAAAGAGCCTTCTCGATTGTCTGGTAATCTAGCAAGGCCTTCAGCTTGACTAAAATTGGACTAGCAGTATCCATGACTACAAGCCTAAAAATACAAGTTATCCACATAAATAATCAAGAAATATTATAGAGAAGAGAGAGAGAATTGAAAGAAACTAAGATAAAGGAAAATTGATATCCAAAATTAAAAAAAAAAAAAAAAACATAAAATAGGTTTAACAACATAAGAAATTGCATAAGTTGGGAAACTTTACACTGTTTGAGTAAAATTTTCTGAATTCACATAAAAAATGCAGTTGCAAGAAACTAGTTAGAGAATATAAATACAACTAAAATAAAAAATGAAGCCCTTTACCGATCATTGTAGTCACCAAAGATCTATGAACTAGAGGCTGATAGTTGCAAGTTTTTAACATGAAAAGTAACACCAAATTGTAAAAGTGATAAAACTAGAATTTAAAAATAGAACAAGTATCTTTGATATCAGAAAAGTAGCTGCTAGTGATGAACATTTTACTAACTTAATTATAAAAACCTAAAGCTCAATGCCACGTGTCACTACATTTCCAGTGCCCAATGCAACATATTAAAATTAGTCAATTATGTCACATGTCCATAATAGTTGACATAATAGTTTATATTATTACATTTGGTGCAATTCTTTGAAGTCATAAATCAGTCCCATTTTCATTTTTAATTTGCACATAAAAACATGTAAATAGTATTCCTCAGAAAAAAGTGTAAACAGTATGTTGATTATTGTGTAAATCAAAAAACATAACAAGTTTGAGAAGTCCAATGCTGCTTCATATATATGATGCTAATTAAAACAACATATATAGGTAATAGTTATGATAATTTAGAACAATTTCAAAAATATATGTCATGCTTATTAGATCTAATCAATGCTTTTATGAATTATAGCAAAATTTGGATACAAGAACTTTTGCATTTCCTCAAAATTTTAGTCGACATCTTATGTCTATGAATTACATGAAAGTAAAATAATTGGAATTTGAACCAAACCTATTTAAATCATATTAAGATCAAATTTAAGTGGAGTAGACGCACTTTGTCCATTACAGAATCACTTATCAAGTGTGTCCGTGTGTGTGTGTGTATATATAGAGCTGGATAGGAACAAAGAGAAATAATTTGAAAAAATTTCAAGTATTCTCATGCACAAGAGGCCACCAACTAGTCTAACCATCCAACCAATGAGGCGCCAATGGGCTCGATAACCAAAAAGAAGTAAATTCACGATAGAGTAATTATCTAAAACCACATTCTCATGTTGTAACTTGCCGGTGGCTAGCAATGATAATAAATATACATGAATAGATTGCGTAATTAACTAGTTTTATTGGAAGAAGGTTGAGGGAGTCAGGAGTGGCTTGTTTTTTTGTACATTAAGTTGGCTTAATGGCTTGCAAATTAAAGTGCAATAATCTAATTGCTCTGATTGCTTGGAAATAAATGTTTGTGAGCCCTATTCCTCCATATTAAAGTTCAATGGCCTCAATGCTAGTAAAGACAAAGATAATGACTACTGGTGAAATTAAATGCTTTGTGAAGTAGTAATTAAAAGAACATTCACTTGTGTTCACCACAATATTTATCTGATTATTATGTATTAGCAACACTTGTTATTGGTAAGCAAATTCCTCGCTTTTGACTTATATAATACATAATTGGTATGGAATCTTAAAACAAAACATTTTTAAGGCAATAAACGACAAGGAATTATATGACAAAATATGTTGAACCAATATATAAATCGTTAAGTAACACCTAACTTTGTAGTTTGTAGAGAATTATATTCTTTGTTAATCGATCTTTTGACATCATTTTTTTTTTTTTTTGGTCAATGAAATGCTGGCTGGTATCTTTTTATTGTATTTGATATTAACTTAGTTAATTGAAGTTTGAACTGCCATTATATATACAATGTCCTAGATCCTTTTTAAAATAAATCATTTACCAAGATAATTAGTTTGTTCCCTTTCTAGTTTTTACTTCTTTTAGTTCAAATTCTTGTGGTACACATTTATTACTTATTCTTAGTCTTTCATGTTAGATTAAGTCAAATTAATACTTACCTTTAACTGAAAAGTCATTTACCCTGTGCCAATTTCCAACTCCAGCACGGAGAAAATTTATTGTAGATACCTTTTTTATTTAATTTTTAAAAACACAGTATAGAACTAACATCTAAAAGTTGAAAATATTTGAATTGATTTGAATATTTATTTGTTTCGACTATACTAGAAGCTTCATTAAGGAAATGTCTCATAGACCAAACTCTTCATCCCCAAACTCTTAAAACTTTATTCCAATTGAGTAAAAAAATTTATAACTTTCCAATTTACTTCCAATTTAGTCCCTCAGAATTTATGTAATTTATTTTTCTTTTTCTTTTCAAATTAAAATTAAATATTAATATATCCATACTTTAAAAACAAATTCAATTGCGTTCAAATTTTTCATGTCCTAATTTTAATCATTCTATTCTTGGAACAATAATTTTATTTTTTAATTGTCATTTATTTTAATCAGTATTCCTAATTTAATAATATTAAACTGACACTATTTGGTACTAAACTAAATTAAGTTATGTGCAAAATTATGTGCTTAAAGCTGGTTCATGCGAAAAAAAGGGATGCTAATCACATTGTTTAGCTTCGTTATGTATGTTGGATAGAAATTGATTAGGAGGGAAAAATATGAGCTTTTGTAGTATAAATGGGCATAATTAAGAACAATGATAAATTAAAAAAAAAAATTGTCAGCTATTGTCATGTATAACACACACCACCAACTAGTTTCTACACCGTTCCAACCAACTTGTTGGTTGTTTTTTTTGGAGGGGGGTATGCACACTCAAAAACCAAAGAGCAGGAGTTTCCAGCCAAACAAACTATTTTAAGCCAATTTCATATATTGTAATGTGATGGCAACCTTCATAATAAATAAACATGAAGGTTCTCTTAGTTCAATAAGAAGAAAGCTTGACAGAGTTGTCTGATTGATCACAAATTAAAGTATAGTGGCCTAATTGTTTGCAATTAAAGTTCAAAGACCAAATTGCTCTAGATTAAAATTCAGTGGGCTAATTAATTGAAAATAAAAGTTCAATAGCACAGTTACTCCAAGTTAAAAGTTCAATAGCCTTGTTACTAGTAAGGACAAAGGTCAATTACTAATTGACTATATATAGATGAAATTAACCCATTCTAAACACGCCTAATTAATATAATATAATAATAATAATAATACTTACGGAAAATCCATATCCAATCTTAATTGAACTACCATTATAATAAGTCTTTCTTCACATTTCACGGAGGAGGTCCTCGGTTGGACCCTATATCCCCAATGTATCAGGAAAAAAAAAAAAAAAAAAACCTTGATGTCTGATCAAATCAACTCATTCATAATAAAATCATATTTAATTGGACGGACGACACCCTTCTTCAGTTACAAAACCACTCAGGGTAATTAATGAGTTCACTTTTTATTTCTACTATCTTTAGTGGGATTCACCTTTGCTAACACACTTATGACTCATACGAAAAATTCAAAGGGGACATGAAAAGAGGACATTACTATGTGACATTCTCATGTGACATATTTGTATTAGATGATAAAAAAGTAGTCATGTATCAACACCCAATAAATGTGTACCACATGAAAATGTCACCTAATAATATCCCCTTTTCATATCCCCTTAAAATTGCTCTGACTCACACTCCATTCTTTCATGTGACATGTCAAATTAATAAATGCTTATCTTTAACTGAAAAGTTATTTACCCTTGGCTAATCCCCCCAACGCCCACTCTCCAAGCCAAGACAAAGCTTGTTGCTGTTTCAGGTTAGTTTTTTTGTTGCAGTCTTAGGTGAGTTTTGTATGAAATTCTTGAAGTTCTCATTTTATATATATATATATATATATATATATTTTTTTTTTTTTTTTTGAAAGCGAGTCATCAATTCAGTACCAACAAAAGGGTATGTATATATAGACACACAAACACGAGCTAAACTCAAAAGTTTAAAAGGTTCTGGTCAATTTTAAAAAGTTTAATTTTCAATATTATTTGTTTGTACATTATTATTATATTACAAGAAGTTTGTAAAAAGGAAAAGTCCCATAGAGTTAACTCAAACGTTAATTAATCCAAAAATCGTACATTCATCCACCCTAGAGTTTACTCAACATTCATTCAAAAATGGATATGTTCACGCTGTTTAGCACCTCGACTTGAAACTGATTAGAAGGAGAAAAATGTGAACATTTTATCACTGTAACTGGATAAGATCAAGAAAATAACGTGAGAAAAAATTTGTCAGCTATCTGATTTTATAACACACAGCCAACTAGTCTATGTACCTCTCCACCCAACAGAGGGCCCACAGACACGAAAACCAAAAAACGAGGTATACTCCAAGTAGAGGAAATATCTGAAACCAATTCCTCGTATTGTATCTTAAAGGCAACCTTGAGAGTTTCAGACTTGACAGAAATGTCACAAATTTACTTTTTGTTGATCCATTTTTTCCTGGGAAAGTATATGTTAAAATAAATCAATAATAATAATCCTATTAAAAATTAAATAGATTAGCAAGAAGAATAAATTAAAACCCATGTAATAACACAAATATGATACATTCACGGATGATCGAAAAGGAAAAACATTACATTAGTTTTTGACGATATTCGACGTAGTAACGACAAACATAAACGAGATGGAACATCGACTTACATTCACGACAGGGTAACGACATCAACATCAACAACAAAAGAGGAATAAAAGTCACTGAATAAACGACTATGCAATCTCCAGTAACATGTGTTACTAGAGAAGACACAGACAATCCAAACACCAAACATCCAAGTATAAGTACTCTAGCTAGCAAGGATTTAAGTGAAATTGATGTTTCCTTGGAATAAACTTGCGCATCCAAACATGTTTTCCATTGATGGAAAACTTGGACTTCTCTTCCCCGTCAAGTATCGCTTGGAGGAACGAGGGTTTAAACAAGACGACGAGAGCGTAAAGCGGTTGCTCATGAGGCCTAGTCTCTTGCATGTCGAAAGACTCGATGCAGTTTCCGAAAACCCTAGTCATGAAGTACCTAACTTCCCTTTCGGTCACCGGATAACCCCTAGAAAATGTTAGAAACAAAGTCCTATCCTCTGGTGGCACTTCATAATTTCTCACTTGATAATTAATTAATCTTGGGAATGAAGTAGTCCTTCCAATTCTCAAGTTAGAGAATGAATTCATCAGTTGGTTTGTTGATGAACTTTCTTCAGCATTAGCATTCAGGGAAACCCTCATTCGTCGATTTGGTCCTAAAACTTGAGTACTACCACAAAATGGGGGATTCGATGATGATGATGATGATGATGATGATGAAGAACTTTGATGAGAAGCAATACTGAAGGGAGTTATCTCTTGATTTCTTGATGAACTTTCTATAGTATGAGCAACAACATTTTGAATGATATCTCTCATTGAAGGGACGCAATCTTGACCAATAATCCTTCCAACTTCACGGAGTGCCACCACGCGATTATAGTGAAAGAATCGGAGGGATATGTCTTTTTCAAGAAGGCTACGCGTCAAGGGAATGTCTTTGGCTTCAGTTGAAGATATGAAGTGAGGATCCTTAATGCACTTGAGGCACATGATGGCTTCTTCAACAGTTTGATTGATGAACAATGTGGCAGATGCAAAGATTTTTCGAGTGACTTTTCCATAGTCCACTTGCTCCAACCAAATCCACAAGGCAATAATCTGTAGAGATTTGATAGGATCCCGACCCAATTCTGTCACAAGGATAGCGAAAAGAGCCCTCTCGATTGTTTGGTAAGCAAGCAGTGCCTTCACTTTGAGTGACATCGGATTTGCCTCCACAACATCCATACTTGAGATGATCAAAATGGCCTAAAAATGAATTAATTCAATTAATCAACAGTGAGATAAATCAAGAAAAATTACACACTAAAATGATGCCATCCACACCACACATCAAAATTGTAGCTTCAACAACTTAATTAATCGTTGATGAATATACATGCAATTCCAAAAAAAAGGGCCTAACACAAAATTCGTCTAAGATCGCCTTAGTTTTGAAAGATCTGACGCTCTTCCGATCTCTCGATCGCAAGTTTTTTACACTAAAAGTAACAAGAATCAATGAAGAATAGACTAAATTGCACAAGGAGTAAAGCATACTGTGGTATTAGAAAAATAGTTGCTAGTGATGAACTGTAGAACACTGTAGTAACTTATAAAAAGAACGAATGCACAATGCCACGTGTCACTACTCTTCACAGCTAAATACCATAAACCAAGCCCATTCAATGGATTTTGAAAGGTGCGTGAAAGAGAAAAAAAAACCTAAAGGTGATTTCGCGAATGGAAATTAATGTTTCTCTTGCTAAAGAATCTATTAGAATTCGCCGACCAACAAAATAAACCAGTTCACTACTTCAATGGATGAAAAATGGACTATGTCCAAATATGTGTGTGAGAGAGAGAGAGAGAATTTTTTTTTAGGGGTCTCATGTGTTTCTTATTTATTTTTAATTTTCCTTTTTTTAAAATTACTTCTATTTCTTTTATCCTACATCCTCCTCACTTTTAATCCCACAAATCCCGTGCAAAGTCTACATATACACCTCCATCTTCACGTCTTCCAATATTATCTTCATCCCAAAAAGATGGTCTGCTTTTCTTTTTTCGTCTATCTCAAAATATAGTCCAATTTCTTTTTTAAAAAATAGTTAAAATATTAGTTCTCTTATATAACTCTATTTAATGTATATAGTTATTAAAAAAATAAAATTATTAAAGTGGAGTAATTAATAAATAAAATGGTATAATATGAAAATGATTACTTTTCTAATACTATTAAATGAATTTTTCTTAATTAATGTGAGAAAAGTAATAGAATCATCTTCTTGAGACTAAGGTAATACTATCTTATCATTATTTTTTTATTTCTTGCTATCTCTCTCATCTTTTTCACTTTTCTCTCTATTTTTTCTACATCCTTTTAAATTAAAATAATCATTTTCTCTCTGTCTATTTCTTCCACATCACTACAAGACTGAACCCTTGCATCAGAGGACCTGCTTCACAACATTCAATGTGATGAACCATGAATATTTCACAGTTTGTTGTTAGAAACAACAAATTAAAGTAACAAATATGTATGGTGGTTTAGAATACCATTTCAGAAATAAATTTTCTTTAGCAAATGTAATAAATGTTTTCATTGGGTTATGGTGGGACTTCGATACAATTGCAATTTTGCCATTTTAGTTTCACAAAAGTCAAATATAGACACACGCAGAGAGACACTTTGAGTGTTCACCTGTCTTTAGCGGGCGGAGCTCCCAATGCCCCCTGCCACGTCGTCATTGGAACAAAGTGAAGAAGATTTGTGAACGTAAAGAATAGATTTTCCATTTCACTAAAATATACTTGTATCCTTTTTTCATCGATTTTAAACTGTAGGCCACTTTCTTTTTTAATTGAAATATAGTTAGAGTCTTCTTATGGAAAATTTCACAAAAAGTCTCTGACCTTTGTACTTTAAATTGCCTAAGTCAGTAACTTTTTTTTAACGCACTGAATTATCAACCTTTTATAAATACGCACAAAATATCCTTCATAACGGAATCCTTCTAACGGCAGAAAACGGCTCCCCCCCCCACATTTTTCTATTGCCGAAAACTATAGGAACTTTTTTTGGGGGGGCTGTCAGAAATAGCCGAAAATGGAAGGGAGTCTGCTCCCTATTTTCTTCCATTTTCGGTAAATGAACTTCCTGAAATAGCAACATTATGGTAGGCGGCAGCCAACTAGACACTGGAATACTGTCATTTCCGGCAGCTAAAATGGTTGCCGGTGGAGGATGGTGGAGTTGGGGTTTTCCCCCCTTTTTAATATTTTTTAATTTTTAAATTCTTTTTTTTTTAATTAAAGGATAAGGGTATAAAGGTTGGAGACACATCGCGTTAAAAAAGAAGTTAAAGACCCAAACGATTTAAATTGTAAAAAGTAGGGACCTTTCATGAAATTTACCCATTTGCTTACTGTATGCCCTTATTTAATGTTGTAATCAACAAAATATATAACAATGTTAATATTAAAGTGTAATAATTAGTAAATAAATGAGTATATGTAGAAATATTCTTAAATTTTACACTTCAAAGAACATTAATTGAAGGGAAATATATATAAACTATACATTTTGATATCCACAACAGATTTTTATTAGAGTGAAGAACCCCAAGTTTTATTACTTGTAATATTTACGTGCCCAACAGTTTTTACAATATTTTTCTCAAGTTCTTCATTTAATTATCACCCCATATTCTTAATAATGTGTATATGTTCAAAACATCTTTTTTTTATTACTTTGAATCTAGCAAAATATGTAGTTCTATTTTATAGCTATATTACCTTTGTAATTATTAAAAACAATTTAGAAAGTTCTAACAACGAAATTTTTAAAATCAAAATATTATATGACATAAGATATCACAGTTAATAAAAGATTAAAAATAAAAAAATATGACATAAATAAGTTAATGATGCAAATGTCAATTTGAAAAAAATTAGGAAATTGAATACAATTATGATGTTGTATAGTTATTATTAAAAAACGTGGTATCAATACAGCCGTCCTAAATTGAACTTCGGGAGTAAAGCTATTAATGGGACGAATGGAGTAGAAAAAAATGAACTGTTTGTCTTCTAAATGGCCAATATTCTAAAACTGAATGACTTGATAAACATTGTAGGTTGATGAGTTGCAATATAATCTATTTTGGGTGATTAATTTCCAGATAATCTTCCGAGAATGTACATTGTACATTTGAGGTAAATAAAGGGGACAAGTCTTATTAATCATGCTTTTGTACTTCTTACCTTATTTATTGGGTAAATTGCTCTATAAAAATAAAAATTTTAAATAAGAGTGGGGCAAAAGACATATATAACCTCAACAAATCACCGAAGAAGTAAATAAAGTAAGAGTAAGTCTAATATAGGGGGAAAAGTTAAGGGGAAGAAATCAAGGAAAAAATCTATTTTCAAACAAAAATTCTAGGGGGACATAAAATGGGGACATTTATAGGTGACATTCTTATGTGACACACTTGTATTGGATAGATGAAAAAGTAGTCATGTAATCATCACCCAATGAATGCGTAACACATAAGAATGTCACTTATAAATGTCTCCATTTCATGTCTCTCTAGAATTGCACAATTTTAAGTAATGCGTAGGAGAAAAGTTGGGGGTAAAACATTAAAATTGGACATGTGGCGTAATTTGATAGGGTTGACTATGTATTTGTGGGACAAGGAAGTGAAATGCTAATGGGTAAATGATGAGCAAAAAAATAGGATTTTACACCCCAATAACAACACACTATTTGAATTTGAGGGGGTTGGGCTTTTCCCTCTACAGTAATTGTGCTCTAAGAGACGGTAAAATTATTTTAATTTTAATGTGATGTATGTATGTTGGGCCTAATGATCCGTGGGCTTCATTTAAGGCTTTCTGTTTACTGACATGGGTTTGGCCAATTTTTATGTCATCCTAACACCCAAATTAATGTTTACGTTTAAAGGCTGCTTAGTAACAAAACTTACCGCAATTTTGGGTGAGCTTAGAAATCAGAATGAGTTCAAAGTTATCTCTCTAGTAATTTTCAATCATGAATTCCAGTGTGATGATAATGTTTATAGTGCACGGTGTTTTAAAAAATTCATCTAAACGGCACTTACATTTTGCAAAGCCTTACATTTTATCACATATCTATCACCTTTTTTTTTTTGCCTCATGCATAAATGTGCTTAGAGGCAGCTAAACTCAATGCTCAATGTCAATGCTGTTTTTAGAACCTTGTTTGTACCGACTTAGGTAGAAGATTGTAAAAGGGAAAAAGAGAGACACTAATTCATGGAGCATTGGGTTAAATTGTTAATCACATTGTCATGGAGCATTGGGTTAAATTGATTACTATTAGCTGGATTCGATTAAAATACACAGAGAGTTGAAAGTTTGTCAATATAATGACTCGACTATAAAGATATATATATACATGGAGAAGAAAAATGTCAATATAATTTCTATGCATAACGGAAAATGGAAATTCGATTTGGAATGACAATTTGACTTACTCAGAGCCTAGCCTGCTTAATTTTTGTATATTTGGATTCTTTTTGCTTTCCATATAAGGAGTAGAAAAAGTTGGTTTATTTTTCCTCCGATCCCTTAATGCTAATATTTACACAATTAATAATGATAGTTAGTAATGAATTTTTGAGAAGTTGGATGTTTCCTTGCCATGGAAAACGTCCTATTTTGCGGAAACCCACGCAGAAAAAGAATAAAAATAAATAAAAATAAAAAATTTCTTGTCCAAAGAGCTCCAATAAATGAATGAAGTCCAATGCAGTATTGTTTCGCTACCAGTCATCATGGTCAAGCAAAACAGATCTAAAATTCTCATGCTTAACACAAGCAAGTAAGAGAACAAAATTAAAATTCCGTATAAAGAGGTCAACCTACCCTGATATCAGAGGGGTAGCTATAAGCAAAAAAATACTCTTAACAAACTAATAGATAACTAAACTTAATATGCTACTTGAGAAACAACGAATGGTTCAAATTATTCTAGTATCAGAAAAATAACTATAAGTAATCAATTAGAGAACACTGTAGTAACTAATAATGTCAATCAAAACAAAATGAAGTCCACTGTTTGTCTAACAATTGTCAAAGCTATAAGATAGAAATCTAAAGATTTCATCTAACATGAGACTAAAGATTCGTGCCACTTGAAAAATCAAAGACTAACTCGATTTAATTACTCTAGCACCATAAAAGATAGCTGATAGCTGCAAGTAATAAATTGGAGAATACTCTAATAATATAACTTACATAAGACAAAACTTAAATAACTTGCAGTGCAGTGCAACGCAATGTTTCTCCACCAATCTACACAATCATGGGAAATCTAAAGATTTCATGCTACTTGATAACTCAAATCACTTAAAAGGAAGATAAAATAAATAAATAAATAAATAAATGGTCTATTTTCATAATATGCTACCATATATAAACCAATCTCATTCAACCTTAAAATGAAAAGAATATTATTTAGTGATTAAAAGTATTTTTCATGAGAAATGACCATTGATATGCATATGCACCAACCAAACAAACATTCCATGTGGAAATACCTCAATAATTTTTATTTTCATTCTTCTCAAAACTCGAGTATGTATTTCCTTTATTGTACTATCTGACACCACTAGAGTTAACTCCCTTTTATTCATGTCTTTCTAATCTTTCCCACTTGCCTCCCCTTTTCTCAATATAAGAGATAAGCATATTAATTTTCTCACAAATCAACGTAGTTGGACATCTGTTCATTTCGGGTTGTCATTGAAAGACTCCATTAATTACTTTATAATGAATTTCATCATCAAGTCCATCCTTGAAATTTTGGTTCTTCTATGCAATAATTGTAATGAGTAATGCTCAATGGTAGAGTCAGGCGCTATTGAAAATGTGGGTTGTATAATATACGACTAAACACTTTATATAAAATTTTTCTTTTTTTTTTCTTTTTTTCAATTTTACAAGGTTAAAAATAATTAGGCCAATTTGGGGGCCTAATCTCACTATGCCCCCATAGCTGGGCCAGTAGAAATAATGCTATTTAATTAGTTGAATACGGTCTCTATAGTTTAGTAGGTATAAATACATTGAGAGATGCATAGGTATCTATAAATACATTGGAACATTTTTTTAGTCAATATCAAAAAGGGCAAAAAAAAGACAATTAGACTGGAAATCGATATCCAATTTAGATGAAAAATACTATTCGCGATGATAAATTGGTTTCTAATTCTTTCAACTTACAACACACGTCTGTCTAGAGAGAGAGAGAGAGAGAGAGAGTTCTCCCTACAATAATGTCTAAATTTCTAACACAAATGTTAAATTCTTATAAAAATTTCAACTTTAATTTTTGTTGTTCTTATAATGTACGTTGAGGCCCTTTACGGTTCCACCAACCACACTCTCTCAAAGAAACCTCTATACGTTATCTCAAAGTTTATTTTTGCTCCCTAAAAATTCAATGTTATTGTTTGGATAATAACTCCGGATTTGGATAAAATAAAACAATCTAAAAGATTAGGGATGCCCCAGTATGCAAGATATGAGAGTTCTTCTTTTTGCAATTTTCATTTTCTTGTATGATTAACTTGAGAGTGAAACAATAATATCATTACATTTGAAACTTTAACGTCAATTGAATCGAGTACACTGAAGGAAATCTTGTGGCTTTTGATACATACTCGACCAAAACACCTTTATTCGAAAGGTGTATGACATCTTTCATATGCAGTATGTTCAAATAATTGATGTACAAATTTCTGTCCTTTTGAAGGTGTTGTTAGAATAAGTGTCTGGGCAAAAAAAGAAAATAAGAGATTCCTACTAATTTCATCACAATCTCATTCTAATTAAACAATCAATTATTATTGAATAATAATAATTTTCTAAGATCCATATGGGCATGGTTATGGCACCCGTCGTATGCGTGGGACATGGGGTGCTATAAATGGCACCAATATTTGAGTGTTAAAAAATTTTTGTATCGTTAAAATCTATAACAATTGAGAGTTTAAATAACTCTATACTTCATGGATTTGAAGTCTCACACGAAAGTTTCTCTGACTGATGTGATTTGATGAGTTCTATGTAACTACTTAGAGGACTCATAAATATATTTATATATATACTTTATAAAATTGAAGTCTCACTCTCTCATATAATTTACATAAAGAATCAATAGCGAATTTGCTATTGCTTATGGGGTAAAACATATACTTGTAACTACTAGACTTGTGTAAAAATTGGACATCATCCAACTTTGATTTATATGATACAAAATCGATGATGAACGTAACTAGATGATTAAAAGCAACGACAACATATAGACCTTAAAAATAATTTCGCACCATATATATGGCGGGACAGACATACACGTGATGAGAGATCATTAGAAATATACATATAGATTGCATGTGTCACAGTGAGACAGTCCACATGTGCCTTGTCTAACAAATTCCCTGCTACGTGTGTGTCTGATGGGATAATCCTGCCAGACAGATGGTGGTAGTTAAGAGATATTAACAATTTGATAACATCAACTGATCCAATTGCCCAACATATAGTTAATGTAATTTCGAATGCAGAATTTTGAAGTAGTTTAGTTTTTACACTGTTTTAACAAGTCATCTTCATCTCAAATTTTCAAAATTCCAAGCCAAAGCAAGCAGAGTTAACCGTGTGGGACTGAAATTTGCAAATTGCAGGACAATTGGATAGAGAGGGAAAGAAAAATGGAGATTTTATCGGAGATGCCCTTAATGATTTTTTTAAGATTTTGACAAAACCGCGCCATATGTTGTACTGTTTGAAAACACTGTAGCATCACTTGGTACTTTGAATACTACTCATCGTTTATGCCCTTAATAATTGCCCTACAACATAACACAATCTCTCATAAATTCATAATCTTTCATAATCTATGTTTGAAGTTCTTAATCACTTGTCTGCAGGCCTAAGCCATGAAAATAATTGCCTACTTCAAGACAACATGTTGAGAACACTTTAATATTTAAATAAAAATCTCGAACCCCCGTAAAAGAAAACTTATTTAAATCTTAATGACAACTCTAATTTATACAGTTGTGAAAAACAGCCACCTTAAAAAATGAACAGAGTAAAAAAAAAAAAAAAAAAAAAAAACTCACTGGAGGGCGTTTTTATGTATATATTCAAGTAAAGAGATTATTTTCTCTTAACCGTACAAATTTTGAGACGAGAAAATTTACAATGGGTATGATATTTATGAAATAATCAAAAAAGAATCTCGAAGAATTCAACCAATTAATAAATATTTTTTCAATATTTAATATTGGAGATATCGACTATTTATCCTATCTACTATCATTGTCAAGACTTTTGACTGGGGCCATTTGTTATACGGCGGGAACAAAGCGCCGACAAATATGAAAATTGATGTTTAATTCATGGTATAAATCAAATTTTAACGTTATCGTAAACTTCAATAAATCAACGAGTTGATAGATGTAAGACTAGATAAGATCATCGCGTGCGGCTTGCCCATTAGGATAAAGCCCTACTTTCATTAAATATTTTTAAACGATAATCAAATATAGAACAAACAACGGTTTCGACCCCCGAAAACAGCTTAGAGTAACATCATTTATCCATTTCACTTTCGTCTATTAATTGTGTGTTTACATGACATAAACTGCCCTCCAGATATACTAGAGATGCGAACTCAATAGGGAATCAATTCTTGAAACTACTAATTAACAAGTGGATCATATGAAACTACTAATTAACAAGTTGATTATACCCTGAAAATTCAAGAACGAGCAATAAATTATTGGACCAATTAATATAAAGGTTAACGTGACCTCAAACTATGAAAGAAAACCACAAAGAATTGGTCAAGTTCTTTGACAAGTTTGCTAATTCTTGGAGAACAAGGGAGGAAAAAAGTTCCCAAGTCTTGTGTTATACAGGCACAGGGAACAAAGGGGGAACAATTATACATGCTTCAAACCCAAGACATTTTATCTAAAACTTGAGCATATTCAACTACTTCACAACAATTCAAACCACGAAAGACAAAGAATTCTAAACATACTACTACATATTTGTTCAAATTCAAATAGTAATAATATATAAGAATAATGTTCCATATCTAGACAATACCTTTTTTTTTTTTTTTAACCACATATATTAATCCTACTATTGTGACACACACACACACATATCCGGACAATACTAGCATTGCTATTTATTTCAATTGATATATATATATATATATGCACCCTATATATTGAATTAAATATACTTTATAAAGGAGACCGACTGTTAATCACAAGCTGTTACACGTATTAAACTATATGTGATTTTCTAACCTACACTCTTTCCCTACCGACGCTCTTCCGATCTTGAGTCCATAGAGAAACTGTATAATGTGCGGTATCAATTATTTTTTACAATTGCCTTGATTAAACATAGGAGGAGTACTAGATTTTTGAGATGCAATTTGATCAACCTGTTGAAGTAAAATGCATAATCAATGTGCCCAAGTCTGTAAAATGTGTATATACCATCTTTTCAAAACAATACTGACATCAATTTTAGTTAAAAACTTTATTAATCAAAGAAAACGCATGGTGTTATTACTCGGCGTGGTCCAAATTTGTTGAATTAAAAATGTGGAGAAAAAAAATGTTCGCTTCAATCTAAATGATTGAATTTGGCGAATCATTGAAACTATCAAAGGAAGACATGAAATAAAATAAATGATACCACACGCATGTTAATTGTCAACTATATATATATTCCAATATGGTTTATAAATAATATATTCGGATTATAATAATTAAAAATCAGTAAAACAATATAATTTAACAATAAACAATTTTATATATATATATATATTAACAAGCCGTCACCCACGATTAATTAAGTACTAATTCACCAATTAAATGCTAATCTCTCTTCCTAAAATAAAAAAGCGGTCTTAATTAATTAATCAATCAATCAATCTTGAAGAAAAAACAAAAGGAATAATCATTATTTATTATTTCTAACCAAGTAGTTCCTAATCCTTTAATTAAAATACTACTACAAAATTTGCAAATTACGACAAACTTCCTCGCACATGTCTATCGCTTTCAGGACAAAATTCTTTCAGGAAAATATTATTTATCTATCTTTGTGGTTGTTGATTGATTCCGAAGTGCCCATAAATAAAGACATTTGACATTTTGTCAATTTATTTTAAAATTTTCTTAATTCTTTTAGTGAAGAAAAAAGTCAAGGGTCATTAGAGCCGAAAGAGGGTCCCATGCACCGAAATTAATTGATAGAATTGGATTATTAGACTTTTTAATACATATCCCTCCGTCCCAAAAAGATAGTCCACCATTTCATTTTAGACTATTCTAAAAAGATAGGACATTTACCATATTAAAAATACATTAATACTTCATTTCTATATATGTCCTTAATTAATTATTATTATTATTTAACTACCTGTACATTGAAATTATTTCAAACAATTAATGAGACATAAGGGTATATTTGAAAAAATAAGGTAAAATTTACATTTCAACTATATTAACTATCGTTTCTTAATCCATGTGAAAATAACTACTGAACTATCTTTGTGGGACGAAGGGAGTATATATATAAGCAAAAAAGTCTGTAGTACCTTTGTACTGTAGTTTTCCGACCAAAAAGTCTGCTAATAAGGTGTTTTCTAACATATTGTTTCATATTGCGGTAATTTGTATAGTACCTTAATTTTTTTCAGTTTTTGCTCTTCCGATCTTCTTTTACCTTATCCATCCAAATTTTTAAAATAAGATTCAATATTCAATTTAATAACTTACAGATATTTATCATCATTTAATTATTTAAATTGCTGATTAATTTGATTATGCAATGATGGTTAAGTATCAATGTGATTAAAATATTTGTAGTCTATAATTTATAAAACAATGAAAATTAATTAATATGAATAAAAAACATAATTGATAATATGTCTTCGTCAATTAATAATAAAAAAATATAAATAAATATGAATGAGGAACTTACTTGATAGTCCATATTCATCGGAATTTTCTAAGGAACCCATGGCTAGCTTTTTCACGAAGCCTAGGAATAAATGAGATGCTGACATGTGGTGGACGTCAAGTGAGGTGTCAGTGTGTGATTGGAGATTATGGAACCCAGGCTGGGTTCCATAGTCGGACCACACGTTCATCGAATAATAAGTTTCTTTTTGAAATTTTTATTTTTTTATGAATTGTCTTAATTAAATTGAATATTTAATTAATTAAACATATATATATATCGTTAGTTAGGTTAATTAAAAATTATAATTGTAATTTTTCTTAATGTTTCGTGCTATAAATGTTAGCAAATACTAGTTTTATACCCGTGCTTTGCACGGAATAGAATAATTCGTAAAAAAAAAGTGTGGTAATTTAAAAAACTAAATAATCACAATTTTATTACGTAATACTCACTCATATAAATATTTTACTAATGTACATAAACAGAATCAAATTAAAATATATAATATTTTCACTTAGCACAAAGTTAATTAAATTGTCATTCATAGAACAATATTCTCAAGTAATAAAAATGAGAATGAAGAATGTTTTAACACAAAATTAATTTCATGTAGAGTATGGAAACTAAGAAACTATGGAAAAGAGAGTATATGAAATTTATATAACTCCAGAATCACTCTACACTTATATTCTGTTAGTTGATATATATTAGGGTGTAGATGATTAGAATGAATTCTTTTTCACATTCATTCTCCATTACATATTCTTGAAAAAATTATTTTTCGCATTTCCTAATACATTCTCTAAAAAACTCACTATTTCATCAATTTATTCTAAAAAATTTAAAGTATATGCGCTCTTATTACAAAAGACCCAAGGAAAGCAGCACTACAATAAAGTATAAATTCTATATGATTTATCTCTAACATTAATTTTTAACCACCTTCTACTCTAAAAAGAATTAAGAAAATTTTTAATTTTTATTCTAAATCATCATCATCAAATATTTTTTTCAAATTATCAAATATTATTACTATTATATCACCTCAACTTAAATTTTTGTTCTAAAAGAATCACATCAAATATTATTACTATTGTATCCCCTCAACTTAAACTTTTACAAATATATATTTTTCCAGAAAAAATAAATTAAGTAATAACGTACTAAACATATAATCATAGGTTTTATGGCTTATGGTTTATAATATTGAATTAAACTAAAAGTTTTGATACTGATTTAACTTTATTTTATTATTATACCATCAACTTCACGAACAGACACTTAATCAAAATGAGAGGGAAGGCCTAATAACCTAACACTTGAAATTTGTCTATCAACTGTTAGAATTTTGAAGAAATATTAAATCTTTGAAAATATCTTAAAAACTAATAAAATAAATATAGTAAATACTAATGGATAACAAATAGATATTATATATAAAATAAAAAATATATAAAATTTGATCTATTATTATAAAATAAAATAATAGCAAAATGTAATTAATGGATAACACTAATGGATTATTATTATTATACTATTATTAAAAATAAATAATAAATAAAATAAAATAAAATAAAAGAAGCATATAAAAGTAGGATAGTTGTTTTGACGGGAAAACCTGAATATGACAACTATCCTACTTAATATATATATATATATATTAAAAAGATAAGATATTATGACAATTTTTCTTTAAAAATATATGATTACTTTTACGAATCATTAATTTATATCATTTTCATACTATCTGACTTCATTTGTTTTAAATAACAAATATTTTCAAATACGCGACACCACCAAACTAACAACTATTTCGTACAATGTCATTTATCTAAATTAGTGCCAAAAAATAAAATGATATTTATTTACTTTAACAATAGCAATATGGTTAAATTTTACTATAAATTATAGTCACTTGAACATGACAAGAGCAAAATTATATTATTATTTGGTTGATGCTAAAAATTAATTATTCTTTATTCAGTAATGTAACCTTACAAATTGTCAGCACTCCCAAAAACAAAAATTAATATTATTTATTTTTTTGAAAAATAATTTGATATCTATTCTTCCCGTACAACGCACAGGTGAAAATCTGGTTATTATTGATTAATAAATTGTTTAAATTCATAATTTGGTCAAATGATGATGATAAGTTAATTAGTTTAAGAATAGAGACCCCGCACTCTCATATATATATATACACACACACACACACAGAGAGACACATACATGGCTTGTAAAGGAAAGGGAACCCGATGTATTATATTTTTGAATAAATGATAATTTTGACTAATTAAATTATAAAATGGAGAAAATAGCAAGAAATAAAATATTGTAGACACAGTGGTAGGCCAGTTTGGGAACAGTTCCTTGAGATAATTTTGTCTATTTCTGATTTTTGTAGAAGTTAATTTTGAAAAGCAAAAACTAAAAAAATATAGAAAGAAAGAAAAAGAATAGGGTTTCAATTTTCAGACCTTCGTTTATATACTTGATATATAATATAGATGGATGTACAACGATATTTTACAATGAACCATGAAATTTAAACAAACAGGTGAACAAAATTATGACAAGAGAAGGTTTAAATGACCTTTGTTATCCCTCCAACATTCAAGGTATTTAAAGCCAGAGATAATAAAGTAATTTGAATAGGATTAACATTAACATATTATTATGACACTACTACGTAAATTCTTATACACATAGCAAGATACACAAATTCACAAATTGGTGTTATATGTCTAATATGTACAACTTATTCGAAGTGTAAAATTTCTACACGACTGCAACTGAACTACTAAGTCAACGTGTATGAGGACCTCTGGATCTAGACCGATGTGGAGACCATATCCATTTTTCTTTCTTCAAAGTTCCTATCATCAGCTATTGAAAAGGACCTTTTGCTAAATAAAATTTCTTTTAATAGCATATAAGCAACCATTACATATAGAACTGATAATTTTCAGAGTCGGCTTTATAAAAGATGTACACAACTAATAATACATAAGCCTAAGCCTGTTGACAGGGGTGTAGGCAAGAGGTGGCCACCTTTTGCCCCGACACAACCTATTTTGACAAAAATATATTTTTTTGACCATATAA
>CAVNYN010274181.1:0-15065 GCA_963692815.1 Nyctanthes arbor-tristis
AAGAGGTCAAGCAAGACACAAAGACCCCTTCTCTCTCTTCCTATACGTACATAATATATATTACACACATATATATGTAAGACTCTCTCTCTTGAATAAACAGAGTGTATATATCTATATGTGCAATGTGTAAGCATTGGCCGAAACCAGCCAAATTGTTTGCCATTGCTATCCCACCTGGCTGATTCTCTTCTCACTGTGAATGACACCGTATTTACTATTATATATGTACCCTGGTAACGTACCAATTTTGTATAGATTTGTTCTTTAAAATAAGGTCTTCTTGTTCTTAAAAAAAAAAAAGAGTAATAATAATAATAAAATAAGGTCTTGTTGTATGTTATGTAAATATATTATAATTTTGTTGTACTTGAAGACGTGGCAATTTTTTGACACTTTGTGGAAAAATTGAGACATGTGACCTTTACTCTTTCTACACTTTTATTTATTTATCCTTATGATAATAATATATATTAGAAAAAGATATAAAATCAGACGTCTTGAATCATTAATGATGTCAGATGCCTGCTTGATGTACATCTAGACATATCACATCAGTTGACAACAGGTCATATTGTCTCACAAAATTGATGTGGGGTGCTGAGGTAGTTGCGACACATGCGTCTAGCGGAGACACCTCGAGCTTCTCATCATTTCTGGATTTTTACTTCTCCAATATATATATATATATATATATTAGCTTCTTAAAGTTTCAAACGAGCAGGATGCTACGTCTAACACTAATACGTAACTAAAAATAGATTATAATTAATATTAAATTATAAATAATGCTATTTATCTAGACTGGAGACTGATATTTTGTCTAGTTGTTATTTTTTTATTAGTCATCGAATAAATAAAAATTCCATATATTTATACATCCTAATCTATCTCCCAATATAGTGATATTAGCTAGACTGGAGACTAGATAAATAGCATCACTGTTAAATTCTAAACGGATACAATCATACAAATGAATGATGAGTGAATTAGTATTTTTGAGTTTTGTAAAATATGTGAATAAAAATAAATTTTGGCTGATCAAATTTATAAATTAAACCAGGCAAAGAAACATAAGCATCCTAGTCAAGAGAAATATATATATATGTTTAAATATAATAGATAGAAAATGTTTTGAGCAATGGTATTGGAGCCATCAGTGAACATCAAAATATGATTTGATAATAGTAAGTTGAATTAAATTGATATATCGTGTTTATGCTCTAATAAAAATTTATGGTGGCTTTTAAAAAAAATGAAAATTTTTGAAAAAAAGAACAAAGAATAGCAAATGACTATATATGCGATGAAGTAGAGACGTTGGTTGCTGAACTCCCAAAAACTCTACTTCTGGAGAACATTGGGTTCTACACAGAAGAAAATAAGAATGATCCTAACTTTGCGAGGAAGCGTGCTTCCCTTGCTGACTTGTACGTCAATGATGCATTTGGAACTATTTTCTGATTTATTTGAATTTATTTTCAAACTTTATTGGCATATTGCAATTCCTGTTGAACGTGGTTGTGTTAATGAATACATTTCTAATTTTCCTTAAGAAAAAATGAAAATTTATAATTTAATTACTCATAATACTTACTTCATATTATATGAGATAGTCACCACTGGCAATAAATAAGATCGTTCGCGTATTTGTAGTAATTAGAACGTTGAATTTTGACAATTATATATTAATGCTAAGCATCAATGGTGGGGTGCTATATACCATCTGTCCATTCAGCAATACATGACATCAATTGATTAATTCATTTAAATATACAGGGACATGTAACGTATAAGAAATGATCATCTAATCAGTAATAATACTCATATTATGTGAGGCAGCTGTTTACATATGTAAAACTGGAATTTTCAAATGTCAATTGTGTATATTATAAAAGATACATACAATGATATATAACCAAATGTCTCGTGTTTTCCCCCTTTGGAAATAAAATGTCTTATGTTTTAAGTACTGCTTTTAGCTAATTGGACACTTGAGAAAATATTAGTGGAAACAGGTAATTTTTTTAGAGTGCCACTCTGATTAGGTGATAATCATTACATATAATTAGAAGACACTATGGTCATTTTAAGACTAATTATATCTACACCATTCATTTTATTAAACACACTACATTTTTATTAATGTGGACATCCATAATCTTTTTGGCTTATAGTATTTAAACTCCTAAAAGTTTCTGCTACTTTTTTTTCTTGAATTTTTAGTTTAATTATCTTCTTATATTTTCAATGATCGAATATAATTTAAAATTTTGATTTTTGTAGCTTAAAATCATATGAAAATATGTAGTTGTGTATCATTAGATATTATATATATTTTTTGTATATTTAAAAATTTTAAGCAATTCATGCAGTGAAATTTTTAGAATCAAAATATCATTTGATACAAAATGTCATGATAATAACATGTTCAAAATAAAAGTATGACAAAAATAAGTTAATGATGTAATTGCAAAGAGTTAAAAAAAATAAAGGATGATGAGTATAATTAAAATGTTATGCGTCTAGTAAAAAGCGTGGTGTCAATATAATTATCCGTACTTCAATTCTAATGATTAGTTGGTATATATGCCACATCAAGGGAGTAATCTATTTTACGTGCAAACGATTATTATACTTATATATTAATCCTCTATGCAATGTTAAAGTAACTTTAACCCAAAATTATTACTAGTATTATTATCGTTATATTGTTAGTTCCAATTATTAGAATGAAATAAATAAGACCATATGGCATCTCTCTCGTTGTTGTAAAAGTAATGGGCTGCCAAATCCATTGATTGTAATTTTGTGAGATATAGTGAGATTTCCCATTGAATGTGGGTTCTTAAACTTATTGCAATCAGCTGTATAGAGAAAGTTGTGCAATAATGTACACAAGAAAATACACGGAATTACTATTTCCACTTTGGTCCATAATAATTAGGTAGACAACTAGATTCATTAATACTTTTAGGACTACCTTATTTGTTAAGTTTTTAATATTCCTTCACCTTGAGTCTTTGAATAAAAAAGGTGAAGGCTACAAGGGTCCCCGGTTTCCTTTTCGTACTATATTTTTGTACCATTTTGTGTCACAATCTGAATACTCTAACCGACTATTTTTTAATCTAACGATGTGAGTTTATAAAGGTCATTCTTTAGCGATACTTGCTGCTTGATGCTTCATAAATATAAAATTGATATATTATGCTCACTTTGGACTTTTTTGAGTTTGAACTATATCTTTACAATTAAGGTTACATGATATATTTTTAACTTAGGGATTAGAATTACGCAATCATGCCTCTTGTACAGTATTTATAGGAGTACTATAAATGTCAAAAACATGATAATTATGTTCAGTAATGGAATAGATGCATTACAATTTCGTTGCAGTTCAGAAAACACATTTTAATTAGATTTCACTTAGATAAGTATATGTCATTAAATTCATTGAAATAGATAACTGCAGTCATTTTTTGATTGTCGGTTTGTCTGATACTCATATTGTGGATTCCTTCCAGTTACCACAAGAGAATTAGGCGGAGTTACTCAATCGACATAAAAATAAAAGAATTAATTATTGCTTGAATAAAACAAATCAACCTGAAGATAAATAAATAGTTAATATTAAAGTGAAAATACTCTCAAAAAATAGGAGATTTCAAGACTAATGCTTGAACATCGATTCGGATCTAAATCAATAGTTATTTTTCACATGGGAGAGTTACTGCATAATTTTTAAGGCTGTCTATTGATAACAAGCTTAGTGGAAAATATTTTTTTCCTTTTAACTGATAAACACGTTTCTTTCAAATATTTGGAATGGTGGGTTTGCCACAATAATCCACTAATTTGTAAAAATGATATTATTATTCACGTCTATTTTATTATTTTATTTTTTAAAGTAAAAAATTAAAACTTGATAGATTATTAAATTAGCTGCCAAATGCACTAGTCATTTTTGTAAAGCGTTACCCTATTTTCATTTGAATGCAACATATTTTCCTCTCGACCTTGAAAGTCGGTTCTAACTCATTCAATATTCAAACTAGTAATTATCAAGATTTGATATTTGGTTGTACCTTTTTTAAAACCACATCTATTGAAAATTTTTTAATTTCAATATCACATTCAATTAATTTGAAACTACTACAAGATTTTATTGGTGATATGATTATAATAGGAAAGATACTTGTCAACAATGGCCAAGACCATTTGTTCATTATGCTAGTACGGATGTCATTTACAACATTAAAGTTATATATTGCGTTGGCAAGTGGTTTAAACTCTGGATTATAATCTACTACACGACATCATTTTATTAATTTCATTTTTTTTTTAAAAAGTCAAAAAGTAAAAGTCAAGTCGTAATTGTTTACTTTGTACAAAAAAATAACTAATAAAATGATATCATGTAGTAAATTATAATTTAAATTATAATCTAAATTTTAGCCAAGCACTTAAGTGGACACACATACATGTGCGTATGTGTGTGACTATACATATATATATATATATATATATATAATTGGAGATGGGACGGAGTAATACGTTGGTGAAGTGGGATCAATTATTAAATTAAATTTAAATAAATATTATGCAACGTGGTAATGGACTAAACAAGTTGACTGAGACTATGTCACGCATAGGCTTAAGACTTAGCCCACTATGCGATTCAAGCTTGCACCCTGCAAGCCCTACCAATTATGATGGGCCAAGTTTGATCTATTAGCCCTTTGCAACTTTCTTTCTGAAAATAAATGACATGTCAATTGGCATATTCTGTGGAGCATTGTGAAAAAAAAAAAAAAAAAAAAAGAAAAAGAAAAAAAATGCGACTCCACCGCCCAGTACTTGGAAAAAAAGTCCAGTACTCCAGGGGTATTGGGCACTCGGTACTCCTCACCAATCATGGACTGACATGTAAGTTTCAGGGCCCAAGTTAAATAAAAAATTGAGTCATTTGAATCCACATACAGATCCTTAATTGGTTCAGAGTACCGAGTTCAGTACTCTTGGAGTACTAGACTTTTTTCCTAGTACTTGACTCAGCCTTAAGCTGTCTCATGCAAAGCCACCCATGGGTGGAGTCCTCACGAACCAGTGAGCAGGCCTAATATGTTCACTCCAATGTCTTCTTTCTAATGATTTAAATTTTTAGATGAAATAATTCAAAAAATAATTGAGAAAATTATTGTAACAAGAGTAGTGCTGCAGAAGTAATGCTGCATCAACGAAAAAACAAAAACAAGACAGATAACTCTCAACAATCAAGAAACATGAACTTCCAGAGACTCTAGAAAAAGACCAACACTCATAATCACAACAATTGACACTTAATAAGTAATAATTAAACTAAAATAACAGCATTATTAATTAATGTCCCTAACAAATAACATAGCATTTATCAGTTAGTGCCCCCAAGTACCCCTTTGAGTTTCTTGATTTGAGCAATGTCAAGGAAAGTTGTCTTGGCCAGCAATTCAGTTGGCAAATCATTCTTGAAGAACGCAAAATCTGTGATTTGGAGACCTGGGACTGAGCTGCCAAAGCTAACATATGCAAGAGCAGATGTAGTGCCAGAATTGATTTGGAAGTGCAGTAATCCTTGTGGGAAAACCATGACATCTCCCTTGTTGAGAGTCTTGAGGTAGATGACATTTTCGAACGACGAAATGAAGCCGGCGCATATCGTGCCCTCAATGACGATGAGGATTTCCGAGGCGCCCGGGTGTGTGTGCATTGGAACGACGCCATCCACCGCGAGGTCTAGCCGTGCAATGGAAACGCCGAGCCCGTTTACACCGGGGAATTGGGGAGTGAATGCAGGTGTCACGGCAGCTTTGATGATGTTAGAAGTGTTTCCGAGGACCAAGCCGGAGTACACGAAATCCTTTTCAGTGACGAGGGACGATTTCTTGCATGGATAGCCGGCAGGGCCATCGGGCAACGATAGATCCGCGACGCAGAAATCGACTACTGAAGCCTGAGAGGAGGCAAAGAGGAGTGAAAAAATGTAGAGCAAAGGGATAAACATTTTGATTGAGAGTGTGTGTATGGTTTCTATCTTGATATGGTTTTGTCCATTTATATAGACTTCATAGGATTTTTATTTCAAATTCTACTCATTGTCATTAGATTTTGGCCATGCCCTTTTTCCATGCTAGGCATACAATACGATGGAAAGAAAGGACATATTCTTGGCTGTGCCGCATATGAATATGCCCTTTTCATCAGGGAAAATCCAAGAACTCTCTTTTGCATTGATATTTTGAATAATTAATTAATTAAGAAGCATATACTGGGAATGAATTGGACTTTGGGCTAGTTTTGCTCGTCACCGACGGCAAGAAAGTTTTACTCTCCTACAAGAATAAGAAAGAAGCATCCTCTTTCTCACCCTCCTTCAATTGTCTCTGGCTTTTCACATTCCACTTCAATTGCTTCTAATTCTTACCTATACTTCTCATCATTACTCCTCGCTGTAGTTGATTTTTTTTTTTTTTTTTTTGCATTGAGCTTTCATAATGAACTCGTCTTTATTACTCTGATACAATGTGTAATACGGTTATTTTTTTAATTACGAGAATGTTTAGAACTAAGTGCAAACCAATCGAAAATAATTCACATAAAAGCCAGTTATAGATATTTAGAAAAAGCTCAGCGTGTGGTCCAATTTCACATGGAGAAGATAGAATGGAAGATATGGGGGCATAACAAGACATTTTGACAGCCAATGAGTTGCAACTCCATTTGTCATTACCTTAATTTGATTTGAAGGGTATAGCCCTAAAAACAAAACGTGTGGATACCATGACTTCCCTATCTTCAATGACATTCATGCTCACTCATTTACTAAATTAGAAGCTCTCTCTTTCTTCACGCCCTCAATAGAATTTGTATATCGTTGAAACGATATGTTTGTCAGAAATTTGAACCTTAACATGTCACATTTTCTCACGACGATTTATACTAATACGGTGTGATAACTCTAAAAGGAATTAGTTTCAGACTTAATTAAAACCTTTTGATTTATTAATATTTCTCAAGTTAAACATGTTCGACTAAATGAAATAGAAAAATTATATATGGATATGTTAGCCATGCAACTTCGACTTCTATGTGGATATAAGGACCAATACTTGACTTTGTTGCTATAACGAGACGACCATGTGGATTCAACTTCAAGATTCACCTCCAGAATATATCATGGATAATATATGAAAGAGGCAAATACAAGGATTTAACCTACTAAAAAAAGACATTATGAAAGATATGGAGAATTCTTTCAGTTACATTAGAGAAGAAAAGCATGACCCATGAATGAATGTCTTGCATCTTCAAAAATTATAGCTTGGCTTTAAAAGAAATTGTCAAAATCTTGGATGGGTTACACACGTTATTAATTTAATTTAACCCGACTAAATTCACTATCTCGTGTCGACACTTGACGGTGTTGTTTCATTGCGATACATACATTGATCTTGTGAAAATGAGTCAAGTTAATCCCAAAATTGTCACTATACAATTGCTGAGTGTTTTTTTTTTCTTTTTTTTTTTTTGTTGCTTTTCGTTTTCTTTCAAATTTATGTTTCTCTATTATATATACTAGATTTTTCACCTCGTGCATTACACGGGCATAACAATGGAAATTAAAAAAATTTAGGGCAGAAAAGAAGGATGACGTCCCAATCTTTTTCTCAGTATAATACTAAATGTGGAATTTATTTATTTTTAATTGAAGGAAGAAAGTTTTATTCTTATTGTATTTCTAACTATTTATAATTAAAAGACAGATGAAATCAGTGTAAATTTTGAAAAAGAAAAAATAAGGAAGATGTGATAAAAAAATAAGTCAGAAAAAAATAAAAAATCATAATTTCACAGATGACGTCATTAGTGACATTATCAGAATCCTTATGAAGTCAGACTATTGACGAGAAAAAGTATACCAGACAAACTTCTCTTATTATTAACATATAGATTTCAATTATTTTATTTCATGTAGCATAATAATAACAATAACCAATTTCAAGGTTTAAAAAAATTTAATTAAGAACAATAGAATGATAATTTTGTTAATTTTATTTATTATTAAATCGAACGGAATTAATTTATCAGTAGGGTGCGTGTCACCCGTTTTCTAAAATTGAAGACCCAAAGATTAAATAAAGGTTCCAGGATGAAAACGCAAAGAAATCCTGCAGTTGCAGAATTTTGCCCGAATTTCCACAATTAAACCCTTTTTATGAATCGAGCCAGTTGCATATGCGTGTGAATGACTATTACAATTAATGGATTGTAGATTTCTTAAGCATTCAAGTGGGAAATCAAGTTGTTTATTAGTTGGATTCAAGATTAATTATTTTGATGATAAATTTGTAATTCCTAAATTACTATTTTGCCCCCCTCTTGCATTTATAAATAGGGGTGTTATCTTTCATTTTACTTACCATCAACAAAGAGTGAAAATCTCCTCTATACAATTTTTTTTCTTGTACTTCTTCATATATTCAATATTGTCTTTATTTCCTTTAGTTTTATAAGACGTTATCAGCATGAGATTCTAGCCTATTGAGCACAGTGTCATAGCGAAAATTAGTGAAGTCCAACCAAGCTATTCTTTCATCACATCGGAGGTATAATTTCTAAACTATTCTTCTACCGCCTATGATGGCCTGTTCTCATTACTTTTGTACATATACTATATATATATATATATTATACTGCCTATTAATGGTTGGATATCATCTCCAAAGTATTGAATTTATCGTTTATATAAAACCCTTGAAGGGATACAAGTCGTTGTTAGGTACCGCCTCTATAGACGGTTTATGATTCCTAGCAAAATAATTTGTTGTTCCCGAAGAAGCACATGAACATATGTTATTCTTGAAGAATGTCACATGATAGTAAACTATATTGTTCTTGAAGAGCAAAGAAAAAGAAAGGAAAAAAATTACAAAACTCATATTTGGATAGTTGACAATCTTGAAGTAACACAACTAAAAGTCCTTTATATGTTGATATCCATAAAGTTATATGACTTTATGGTATGACTATTTATGTTTATATTAGCATTATATGTTGAATTTTACGTTTATAGAAGTGTTTGTTTCGTATAAAAAAAACACTTGTAATTGAAAAGTTAGTAAAAGAAACTACAATATTAAAATTCATCTATATCATGCATCAACAGAAACTTTGAAATTAAATCTGTACCGATTTGTGGGTTTTTTGCATGTTAAACAAATTTCTTATGATAAATATATGAGTCTAACATCATAAGAATTTTACCGTTCGAAAATAGGACATCATATGAGTGAGATATGATTTTTCTAAGCAAGTATACCAGTGTTGTCCAGATTATAGCTTAGTGTTGCATGATATATTTCTTATTACTTTTGCTTGTTCTACATGTCATAATAATTTCTCATACTTCTTATTTACACTTTAGACTCACATATAAGCTCAAAAATGTGAAGAATGACTAGATACTATGATTTTATGAATATTGAAGAATTCATGAAAGCCAACTATATTATAAGATATACTAAAGGTACTCAACTAAGAATATGTAGCATTTCATGTAATGAACTCTTGTCATAGACACTAATAAGGTTACAGAATCTTCAAATCTAGTATTTGAATATACATCTCCCATGTTAATATCTATATAAATTAAGTTATGTGACTTTTAAAATCTAATATGTATGTGTTAGCATACTTACTTATATATAACGATTGTTATTGATATATTTAAGTTTCTAATCTTATTCTTGATTTTTATGATAGTTTTAAAATGGCAAATTTGGCAAAGATTGATTTCTTGGCTCTTGAGATTATCCAAAAAAACTAACTTTTATGGATACTAGATGCCGAGATTCACTTGAAATCTATGAGCCTTGGTAAAATAGTACAAGAAAATAATGATACTACAAGTCAAGAAAAGGCCAAGGCTATGATATTCCTTCGCCCACACTTGGACGAAGGATTAAAGAGTGAATATCTCACTGTAAATGATTCTATACATCTGTGAAAAAGTTTAAAAGAACGTTATGATCACCAAAAGACTATAATATTGCCCAGAGCTTGTTATGAATGGTTACATTTAAGGCTACAAGATTTTAAGTCAGTAGTAAAATATAATTCAGAAATGTTCAAAATCAGCTCCAAACTGAAATTATGTGGAGAAAGAATTACTAATGGAGAAATTTTAGAAGAAACATTTTCTACATTTCATGTCTCAAATGTGTTCCAGCAGAGCAGCAATATCGGGAATGAGGGTTTAGAAAATATTTTGAATTAATATCATATTTACTAGTAGCCGAACAAAATAAAGAGTTATTAATGAAGAACTATGAATCCCGTCCAACCAGTTCTACAATATTCCTAGGAGTAAATGCTATGTTATCTAACCGTGGACATGGACGTAGACAAAGTCGTAGTCGCTGTCATAATCGTGGCCAGGGTCGTGATAGGGGCAGAAACCATGTTTGGCATCGTGATAGGTATAATTCGAATCCTTCAAAGTTTAAAAAAATTTGCACACGATGAAAGAAAATGGAAATCTCATCATGCTAGTAGCTCAAAGGCACGAGCTTCTATATGCTATAGATGCAGTATAAAAGGACATTTAGTCACGTACCTGTTGTACTACCAAACACCTTGTGGAATTGTATCAAGCATCCCAAAAGGGAAAGAATGCAGAAATAAATTTCACAGATCAAGGAAATACTACCTATTTTGATCATTCAGAAATGATCCATCTCGATACCACAAATTTCTTTGCACAAGCTGATGGAAATATACTCTACAGTGATGATATGAAACTCTTGATGGAATATTAATGAATGAAAGCATCATCTAGTGTCAAATTTATATTAACTATGATTATTTTCATTTTATGTTTCATTAATGTTAGTGTGTACGCTTATTTTGTATTCGACATATTATCTTAATGAGTATCAACTTAGATGTTTTACATTACTTATTATGACTTTTTCCTTTTTAAAGAATATAGACACTAACACTTCTTCAAATGGCTTCAAGATTGGTAAAGATATTTACTTAATAAATAGCGGTGCAACAAATACCGTCCTCAAAAGAAAAAAATATTCTACAAACCGATTATAGAGAAATCTAATGTCAACACATTATCAGGTTCTGTAAATCTTATTGAAGGCTCCATAAGAGCTATCATTAGATTACGTGAAGACATAAGATTTGTTATTATTGATGTCTTATATTCCACCAAGTCGAAGAGAAATCCATTGAGCTTTAAAGATATACGCTGAAATGAGTACCACGTTAAAATTGCAATTGAAAACAATATGGAGTATCTCTATATTGTTTCAAATGATACATGTGTACTAGAGAAGGTACATGTAGTATCTTTCAGTTTGTACTATATAAGTATTAATACAGTTGAAATAAATGTTTTGTTGAACTCGAAATTTGATATTCCAAAGGATTTCATTGTTTGGCATGATCAATTAGGCCATACCAGATCAATAATGATGCAAAAAATTGTTGAAAATTCAAATAGACATAACTTGAAGAACTAGAAGATTCTTCAAACTAATGAATTTCCATGTGTGGCTTGTTTTCTAGGAAAAATGGTCACAAGACCATTATTAGCTAAAATTGAGACTGAATCTCCAGTGTCCCTAGAGCGAATTCAGGGTGATATACATGGGCCATATAACCTCCACATGGACCATTTAGATATTTCATATTTTTAATAAAAGTATCGACTAGATAGTCACATGTAAGTTTATTATCTACTCGTAACCTAGCGTTTGCGAGATTACTTGCTCAAATTATTCGATTACAAGCACATTTTATAGATTATTCAATTAAAATAATTTGACTTGATAATGCTAGTGAATTTACATCACAAGCTTTCAATGATTATTGTATGTCAACTGGGATAGAAGTTGAATATCTTGTAGCTCATATTCATACACAAAATGGTCTAGCAGAATCATTAATTAAACACTTCCAATTAATTACTAGACCTTTACTCATGAGAACAAATCTCCCTATTTCAGTGTAGGGACATGCTATTTTGCATGTTGCATTACTTATAAGTATCAGGCCAACATCTTATCATAAGTTCTCCCTGTTGTAATTCGTTTTTTGTCAGGAACCAAATATTTCCCATCTTAAAATTGTTGGTTATACTGTATATATACCTATTGCGCCACTACAACGGACTAAGATGGGTCTTCAAAGGAGACTGAGAATATATGTAGGGTATGAATCACCTTCTGTAATAAAATATCTTGAACTCCAGACGACAGATATTTTTATGGCACGATTTGCTGACCGTCATTTTGATGAGACAGTATTCCCAGCATTAGGGGGAGAAAAGAAAAAGCTAGAAAAAGAGATTACTTGGAATGCATCATTTTTATCTAAACTTGATCCTTGTAATAGACAATGTGAATAAGAAGTTCAAAAGATTATCCATTTGCAAGGTATAGCCAATCAATTACCAAATGCATTTACTGAACTTAAAAGAATAACCAAATCTCACATTCCAGCTAAAAATGCTCTACTTAAAATTGATGTCCAAGAAGGACAATATATGGCTAATGAATATAAAGTACGTCAGAGGCGTGGAAGGCCAGTCGGTTCTAAAGATAAAAATCCCCGAAAGAAAAAAGGAGCAACTAATCAAAATGGTCATATTGAGATAAATACTCTTGTAGAACATGATCAAGAAACTCTAAAAGAAGTTTAGGTACCAGAGAATAATAATAATGAAGAGATCTCGATAAATTATGTTCACACGAAAAAGAGGTGGAACTAAAAAGAAACAAATGTCGACAATTACATGTAACGTTGCGTTTAGTATTACAAATGAAGATGAGGATGATGAACCAAAATCCGTCGAAGAATGTCGACGTAGAAGTGATTGGCCAAAATCGAAAGGGCTACACAAGCTGAATTAGATTGATTAAAAAAACGCAAAGTTTTTAGGTCCATTATTCAAACCCCTAAAGGAAAAAAGCCTGTCGGATTTAAATGAGTTTTGGTGCAAAAGAAAAATGAGAAAAATGAAGTCGTGAGATACAAAGCACGATTTGTGGCACAAGGACTTTCTCAAAGGTCTGGTATTGATTATGAAGAAATATATTTCCCCAAAATCCGTCAAAGAATGTCGACGTAGAAGTGATTGGCCAAAATCGAAAGGGGCAACACAAGCTGAATTAGATTGATTAAAAAAACGCAAAGTTTTTAGGTCCATTATTCAAACCCCTGAAGGAAAAAAGCCTGTCAGATTTAAATGAGTTTTTGTGCAAAAGAAAAATGAGAAAAATGAAGTCGTGAGATACAAAGCACGATATGTGGCACAAGGACTTTCTCAAAGGTCTGGTATTGATTATGAAGAAATATATTTCCCCATAATGGACGCCATTACATTTAGATATCTAGTTAGCTTAACTGTGCATTAAAAATTAGATATGCATCTAATGGATGTGGTCACAGCCTATTTATATGACATGCTTAACACTAATATTTATATGAAAATCCTGGAAGGATGTAAAATGTCCGAATCATATAGTTCAAAATCTCGAGAATTATTTTCAATCAAACCACAAATGTCATTATATGGTTTAAAGCAATATGGTCACATGTGGTATAACTGTCTCAGTGAATACTTATTGAAAGAAGGATGTAAGAATGATCTAATTTGTCCATGTGTTTTTATAAAGAAATCAACACTCAGATTTACCATCATTTCAATATATATCGATGATTTAAACATTATTGGAACTCTTGAAGAGCTCCCAAAAGCAGTTGATTATTTGAAAAAAAAATTAAAATGAAAGATTTGAGAAAAACAAAATTTTACAACAGTTTGCACATGAATATCTGAATAATGGAATTCTTATTCATCAATCGACTTATACTGAAAAAGTCTTCAAAAGATTTTATATGGATAAAATACATCCATTAAGTACTCCAATGATCGTATGGTCTTTTGATGTAAATAAAGATCTACCTTGATTGCGAAGAATTATAATAACCTTTGATTCTTCATGAGTTGGTTTAGCTATCATTTGGGGTCATCTGCAAGTTACTTTTATTGGTTTCTTGCAGAATGAGTGCTGTTGCTTATCTTGCTAGTTATTTGGCTCGTGCACAGTTTGTCTCTGCTTCAGTTGTTGCTGCTGCACTCGAGAGGTTGTCTAACACTTATTGACTTTTATAATAGTTCTATCTTGATTTGGCTGTAAACAACATGGAAGAATCGAATGAAAATAACTGATGTAGTTACATTTTTTTGGTGAGGTTGCAGTATTGTAAATTGGTGTTACGGTTACTGCAAGAACCGGGACGCTGACGTTGATCCGAGTGCCCATAAAGTATTTTATGCAGTGTGCCAGGTATTGGATGCCTGATAATTTACTCTTTTGTTTGGGTAATGATATTCCATCATCTATGCATCTTTTAGAGGATCTGTGCTGTGGGCGATCTGATTTCTTTTTTATACGGGAGCGTCTTCGTATCTTGCTTGAACTGAATGTTCATTTTATATGTGATGTCTTTTCTCCATCAGCAGACTTTTCGGTCGTTATCTAGTTGCGGGATAGAAAACTGCTTGGTTGGAATCCTAGTCATCCTAGTGATTGGCACTCAATTTGGTTGGTTGTCAAAGATTTCTTGTAATACTTGTCATTTGATCCTTATTTCTTATACGTAATAGTGCGAACTGCCAAGAGAGGCCTGTTTCCAAGTTGTTCAACAATGGTAATGTTGAGTTTCTCTCTACCCTTCGGCTTAGGATTAGCCAGTTTTATTTCTTGATGGGGGCAGGGACGGGATATAACTCAGCGGAAGAGTGTCACCACTTACCTTGATGTGGTGGAGGTCATCAGTTCGAGCCTGATTATCCCTAAACCCTATGTCCTATCATCCATTTTCCCCTTATTTTGGTGTGTGTGGGTGTATTAAATGTTGAATAGTATGGTATTAGGGAATGCTTCTGGATCCGTTAGATTATTCCATGGGTCAGTTATTTTAGGGTATTAAGCTAGAGATTTTAG
>CAVNYN010274182.1:0-18877 GCA_963692815.1 Nyctanthes arbor-tristis
TAATGATTTGGGCACATCTTGGAAATCAATGAAATATGTTTATTAATACAATTTCTTGTGTTTTCATATTTCTTGAAAAACCTAACTTTAATGTTTCTTTAAAAGGTTGACGATTTGTTAACTTATGAAATTATCTTTATCTATTAAACTCAATAAGATAAGATAAATTGGATTGTTTCGCACGTCCCGTCCCCGTTATTTGAATAAAAGCTTCCGCTACAGAACTTCCGATCTTCCCTAAGATAATCGGAAATATTGTAAAGTTAGCGGGGGCGTGACACACTGGTAACCGGTGAGTTGGCTATTCTTGATTGAAAGTCGGGCACCAAGTTTCCTATTTGTTTCTTTATCTGGATAAGGGCAAACACCACCAAGAATCACAAACACACTCAATGTAAAATTTTCGAACAAAATATATGTTTAAAAGCCAATTATCGAGGGCTGACATGTGCTTGAAATATTTCAAGATAAAATAATTGTAATCCTAGAAAACTTGTATACATGCTATGATCTGGGATGTAAATCTAAACTGCGTAACCAAATTATAACCGCAATCCCAAGAACCAATGAAATGCTGACATGTGGTGTGTGTCAGGTGATATGTCTGTGTGTGATTGGAGACTATGTTCCATAAGGAACCCAGGCTGGGTTCCATAACCGGACCGATCTCAAAAGTGTTAGTTTGGGCACATGTACATCTGTTAATTATTTGGTTTTAATACAAATCGAACTGTTTTTACCCATCAATTTGTATATGACAAGTTAAATGACCGTGTTCATTAAGAGTACAAAAAAAGAATGATTTAATTAGTTTATTCATAATTTTTTATTAGGAGGTTTTATCTAGAGTCCACATTAGGACCAACTCCGCAAGAGGCCTAGTACTGGAGAGTAGTCTTCTAACATCACATGTGCTTGCATACATGTGGCATATCTTAATGAACTTGGCCTGACAACGAATAAGGGAAAAAGGTATAGGGCCAGCAAAAACTGTGGTGAGCATATAATTGATGATCTCCTTGACAATGAAACCCGAGTTATGGAGTGTGACATGAATTTTAGTTCAATTTCGTCAACCAAATTGGTTACCAGGTGGAATATATCAACTGTTCAACATTGTGAATCCTATTAGCCAATATATATTTTAATAATAATGTTTAACAAGAAATTACAAATCAACGGTTCCCCTACTTTCGGAATAAGAGTAATAAAATCAGGCTCGCAATTCGAAACATTTCTATGTTGGACTTTTGTTACCAATATGTCCAAAATATTTAATTGGCTTTCGGAATGCATGCAAAGAACAGTGTGCACCCTATTAATTGGCTTCTATGTATGCGAAATTTTTTTGAGTGTGCATCTAATCTAATTGGGTAAATTTATCACCTTATCCTTGTATTAGTTTTTCTCAAATTACACAATATGGACAATATGGTCAAATCACCCCTTTTTTGTGATACATTTTGTAAAAGGTTTTTAACAAATAGAATTTTCCATATATATGAGAAGATGGTAAAATCACCATATTTTTTGTAAAAGATTTTGTAAAGGCTTCCATACAAATAATATTTTCCAAATGAGTTGTGCTACTTGAACAAAACAATATATAAAAATTTAAACAAAACTGACACATGATATCATCTTATTTTTCAATATATCACATCACATTTTTATCAATAATTATCACATGGTCCACATCTCCATTTTGTCAATTAATTTGTCTAAATAGAATTTTTCTTTCCAAATACTTCACGGTTGTCCCTTTGGAAGCCATTAGCCGTATGATGCTCTACCACTTTGTTTGGTGTTATTCGTTTCTTGTTTAATCTGGATATTAATTTCACCAGCATGCCACTAATGCTATATTTGTATACATACAGACATGTAAAACCTGGTACATACAAATAGCTTTGCTCACCCGCATACTTCTTTATTATGAAATCGTAACTTATTTGAGATTTTTATATTTCAAATCAAGAGATCCATCAGAGCCAAACTCGTTACAAGCCCAATCCTCTTGCATTCACTGACAAAGCTACCTTGCGTCAACCACATGATATCGCTAATGAATTGACTAATCGACTCGTGTGTAAATAAACCTCACCAAGTCAACGTCACCATAAACAAAACAAATGCGTTCATCAAAAGAATTATTATTTTCCAAAACAAGGATAAATTACAGAAAACGTTTCCAAGTTTTGCATCCATTTGCGTTTTCATCCCAACATTTAAATTTAGATCAACAGATCCCTAACCTTTGAAAAATTGATGCCAACGTTCATCCAAACGGGTCAATTTAATCATTCAACATCTAGAGTTGTTTAGTAACCATCTAAATAAAATCCTATTAATTATGTCACTTCTTTTGTATTCATACGTGACGTGAACCTATAATTCCAATTATCTTTTCAAAAAAAAAAAAAAAATCCAATTATGATCGGATTTCATTTAAATGAGTGAGAACATATCCTAATAGTTGAATGATGACATTCATTCATTTAGATGAATGGCTCTGATTTTCCAAAAGCTGGGGCAGGTGTATACAAGTCCATATTTAAAAGGTGGGGCAAAATGTTTGCTATAATTTACCATTCACAAAAAAGATAATGCTAAATATCTTCCATCATATCTCGCGTCCATATATTATCCATTCCCATTAAATCATTAAATTGCATATATATATATATATATATCGTGATAAATTAAAAATAAATTATCACAATAATAAATAATTCAACAAGATAAATAGGATAAATGGCCAAAGTAGTATTGTCCTTCAAAAAATTACTTCTAATAATATCGACTCATATCTAAATTTTTATATGATGTCTATTAGACACTATTTATGAAGTCTAAATTGTAATGTGATAAGTGTTCATTTAACACATTAAAAGATACTAATCTCATTCCCCTAATACATCTAATGAATACTTATTACATCACAATTTAAACTTTATAAATTGTGTTTAATAGACACCATAAAAAATTGGCCCATATCCCGTAATGTGAAAACGAGATAAGCAGGTGTGTGCGTGCCAGCTAATTTATTAGTTTTGTTTATTTGTTTGGTCAGGCCTTTAATTGGTCCACCAAACTTTCCTCTAAATTGAAATCGTGAAACATGCCGTTTGTGATATTCATCAGGAAAAATCTATCAATTTTTTCCACTATTGACCAACAGTTCTGCACAGTGGTTTATCCTTTTGAGTTTTTGGGGGCGGGGGTCTATTATTGTTTGATTCTTATTATTTGTTTAAATTTGAGGAAATTATAATAAAGAGAGAGATAGAATTAAAATGTGTATTAAAAATATAAAAAAGTTTAAAATATATTATTGTAATTGAGAAGTTGTCAAATCAGTAATAGATAAAATTAAAATATGTTCTTGTTTGATTCTTATTATTTGTCTAAATTTAAGGAAATTATAATGAAGAGAGAGATAGAATGCGTATTGAAAATATAAAAAAGTTTAAAATATGTGATTGTAATTAAACTGTTATCAAATTAAATATCAAATCAATAATAAATAAAATTATAAGTGAGGAACTTTTTAACGTAAGAATGGTGATTATATCCCATTATTATAGAATTATTAACCACCTCCAAAGGAGCCCATTCTCTACCGCACAAAATATTCAACTATCTCAACGGTAGACATTGTTTAAAATTTTTAAATAACAAAATATATTCAAATTTTTAATTCAAAAACTTTCATTAAAAAATGGTGTCTCAATGATGTCTATTTTTTTAACAAATGACATTTTATAAATTTTAACATCACATCTATAACAAAAATAAATAAATAAATAAATAAACTGTGCCTATTGAAAGTTGAGGTCTTGTGTGATCGCACTACTTGTGCACACTCAAGACCACCCCTATAAAGATATATAGTTTTCATGTCACGTTGATTCGCAAATTAATAAATCATACAATTAAAATAATATTTACTCTAAGATATATATCTATTCCAAAAAACAGCTAGTCCTCCTCCACGTCCTTTATTGTTATTTTTTTTTAAATTCATTCATAAAGTCGTAGCCTGGGGCTCACAATTTACTATAATAACGATTATATTCATTCATTATATTATCTCATTCATATCCTTGAATAATTGGTGAATACATACTATCAACTTTTCAATTAATTAAGTAACACGTCACCTCTTCAGGTTTCCATCCAAATACTTTATTAATAAAAGAATTTAAGAATACTTTATTTTTCAAAAATATATATATATTCTCAAATTTCATCTTTTTTCTTATTCGTAAAATATTTTTTTTTCCGTCATCTGGTCCGTATAATTTAATTATAATAGAAGGTTATTATAATTTAATTTTTATGTCATATCATATTCGAAATCCGTTGTCATATTCAAAACAGGAAACTGCATTATTGATACTAGGAGTAGTTCTTTTTTTTTTTTTTTTTTTGGCACCAGCCACTTTACATAGGAGGTGCCATGTGGTGGGCCCACCTCATTGTGTAGAGGCATCCATTTTAAACAATTAACACAATACTCATTGGTGATGATTTCACCAAGATCTATCAACCGTGGTGATCATTGAGATGATCATTAAGTTTAGAACAATTATTTTATATATTTTATTGGTCTATCATCTATGTAGGATCATTTGCTGGTGCCATAATGCGTCAACGACAAGAGCTAAAACGATCGTGAACACTGTAACACAAACTAATTAGCTATCAAGTTTAACTAGATTCTCACTCGTACAGTGTACGAAAAGATTATGGATCAAATTATTTAAGAAAATTAAATAATATGAAATTTTATAATTTTTTTTGAATGGTTAAATTTTATAAGGTCATGTTACTCAATAAATTTTATTTGAAAATCAATATCAAAATTGAAGAAACCAAATAGATAGAATAAGAAAAATGAGTATAAGAAGATAATTTGCCAAATTCATTTCCACGCACAGCTATATATTTTTTGTTAATTTATTCCTTCACTATTTTCTAACTTCTTAAGTCAGTGACTTCAATGTCGTTAGTCATATACACACAGTCCCCACATTCTTCTTAGCCTCCAAAATTAAATTAGATACAATTAGAAGACTCACTTCGAATAAAATAAATGAGCTCCATATTAGATATAATTAAAAGAAAATAATTGCTCTTTTCCTTAATGTTGCTGGTTGTAAACCTGTTCCATCATTAAATGCAATTTTACAACCATAAATGGGGGAGAAATCTCCTATCGGCTGATGTAATTTTGTAGCCCATCATATTCAGTGGACTTAAACTACAAATTTCTTGCAAAAACTCATGACGATTTAAAGTCTCTTCATTTCCAATGTTAGATGATAATTCATAGGCTCTAGTCCAGTGCTAAAGTTAGAATTTAATGCAAGAAATTAGAGAAAATTAGTTTGAAAAAGGAAAAATATGAAGAAAGTGAGACGGAAAGAGTTCTACCACCAGCAGAAAGTCGAGCCATCAATTTCTTCTCATATGCTCCCTGCAGTAATTGAAACGTTGTCACCAGTAGATAGTATGAAAGAATTGCATCAATGTCAACAAATCTAATAATTGAAGTGAAATCAACACATAAAATAAAAAAAATATGATATATATAATAACATAAATTAATATTATTAACTGATTCAAAATTGGTTAAAATGGTCATTACCAGCAATATATTGAGGAAGACATATTTGACCAAATTACTGTGATAGCATAATTTCAATAGAGTGTCAACACATAAAGAAGAACACATAACAATATACATGGACATGAAATGGAATGTTATTAAGTGGCCTTAGTAGGAATTGTAAAAAAATCTGACAAACTCGATACCCACGGGTACCTGATTTTATTAAAATGGGAGTACCTGACTAAATAGGTAGTTCGGTCGGGGATGTGATTAAAAAAAAAAAAAAGCAACCCGACTTAACAATGTGTCGGAGAAAGTTATGATAATTTTTACTCGTATCCGGCTCCGTTTAACTTTTTTTTTGACAAAATTATAAAAATATTTACTAAAAATTTTAATGGTTTGAAAAGTAAAAAGATGATAAAATTTATTAAGAAAGCTTAATATTTTAATTATAATTTTAGTTTCTATTTGATTATCTTTATCAAAATACATTATAATCTCACATACCACTTATTTGACTACTGATTTGACAACTATTCATTTATAACTATAAATTTTAAACATATATTAAATCTACACCACTCATTTCACTTCTTTATAATTTTTCTTTATAAATCAACTACCATAAATTTAATCAAACTTTAAAATATTATTATTCATTATACAAAAAAACGAAAATAAAAAAATATAAATATATTTAAATTAAATAATAAATGGGTAATATAAATTACATGTACTAGCCTTTCCCCAACCTATCCCTGATTTGAGTGGGGATGGGAAAAACTTTTTTGTTGGATATGTTAACGGGTGTCGCATACTCGATCCCGACCCGACCCCTTGTTATTCTCATACATCAAAAAATTAAACATTTTATTTTTTCTGTGACTATACTGTGACGGGAATTTTATAAATTATGAAACGTTAATTAAATGATATTTATTATATATAAAAGAAGTAACGTAATAACGACTCGTTTTAAAAACATATAAAAAAATTAAATATTAATGTATCAGCTAAAAAATAAATAGTCTAATACAAATTACAAAATACTTGTTAGCTAAGACATATATATTAAAAAAATAAATTAAAAAATCAAAAGACTTTGAATATATATAGATTATTCTAGCAAAATATTTAAGAAGATAAGATATATCCAACAAAATATTTACTCAAAATATTTGAAGATAAGAATAGATAAAGATTCTAATTCCTAATTAATTGGAAAAATAGAGAAATAAATAACTTAAGAATTAAAATAAGTCAATGTAATTGCACACATTACCAAACATAAAATAAAAAGACTACAAAGTCCCTATTTTTCACAATTTTAAATAAAAAACTGTGATATAAAGTTACCGTAAATTAATTTGCTTTAATATATATATATATATATATATAGATGACATGAGTTGAGATGATGAGATACTGTTAGTCTTGTCTCAACCATTATGATAATCGTTAAAAATGTTGTTATTCTATAATTATTAAGCAAGGGGAAATAATAAATTTCACTTATCTTTAATAACTGGAGTAGGGTGATGGTACATATACTACGGTATTTTACTTGCGAAAAAACCCAAGGCGATATCTTGCGATAAATTGACCAAACCCCAAAAATTGGATCTCACGAATGAACAGACCCTACCTCCCTCAACAATGGCGAAAAGCTTGAAGCTTTGAATCACAAGAGTCATCTCTAGAACCTTACAATCCGGCCGTTCCAAAGACCCTTCCACTCTCCCTGAAGATCCCGTCCCTGCATTCCCCCAGATTCCTCCGGCAAACCGGAAGTTTACATGCATCAATTTCCCAGCGTCCAAGGACCAAACCGTCCACCGTTCTTCCTTCATGCCAGCGGATGAAGACTCCACCCAATAATTTAAGTGGAAGGAGGAGGAGAAATGGCACGTTGTTGCTAAGATCTATGAAGAAAAAACAGCCCGCCGGAAAATCTTCAACTCCCCTGCTTCTGGCAGTTCCGACGACGACAGACTTTACATTTGCAGTGCCACGAAAGGTGGCGCCACCGTCAAGGTGCTTGAACCACAACGGTTCCGATGAGGGAGCCACGGCTCCTGCTGCTACTGCGTTTAATTTGTGGCGAGGGTGGGTGATGTCAAGGGTATTTTGGTCATTTAACTGTCTCGGTATTTTCTCGGACACAATATGTTTGTATATCTATCATTTTTTTTCATTGGAGTATGTTTATGGATAAGACGTAAAGTGAGCTGTTATTATTCTGAATTTGTTGCAAAATAATTAAGGGTCCGTAAATAATTTGAATGACAAACACAATAGATAGAAAATAAAAATCTTGTCATCAATAAGCCATTTCTTGTCTAGCCAAAGGTGGTCAGCAGATTTTTATTTCAATCATATAATCCCTCTTGCAAATACAGATCTTATCTCAAGACTTTTTTTATATAAAAAAAATGGTACAAAAAGGGTGGAGACGTTATGAGTCTTACCTCCAAACAAGACTTACAAGTATTATAAGCCAAAATTCTCTGAAGAAAAAAAAATTTACTTTTTTTTATCTTTTTTTATATATCACATTACTTTTAGATTGATGACAATCATATGAGACACGTACATTATAGAAAACTTTGTGTACAATATAAATATAAATAATCTATATTATGGAGTAATAATAAAATTATTATCATTTACAATTTGAATTGTGCTACTATGTATACATGTTTTGTACATAACTATTTTTACACGTTCATGTATTAGGATCCTACTTCTTTACATATCACATCAATTTGAAAATTTATAGCTATCACATTTACCACATAGGTGTGTAAAAAAGATTGTGTAATATTAGTATAATCGTTACAATTTGCAACAAAAATCTCGCTGTAACTGAATTCTTATTAGCAAGGATTATCAACCAATTCTATTCAAACGCAAGGCACGCGTTTTCATGTAAAAGTTGATATTTCAACTTAAAGCATCTCCAATGTCATGGTCGTCGGCCATGGTCCACAAGAAAGAGATATACGCAAAGAAACTTTATGGTCTCACATGCTTCTTTTTTTTTTTTTTAAATTCTTTTTCTTTTAATCAATTTTCTCTCTTTTACTCTACTTTTTATTCTCTTTTTTCATTTAGTAAATATATATATGAAAACCCAAAGCGGGAAGCGCTTACTATTGAGTTCTCAAAATGGGACTACGAACTCGCCATTGCATTTATATGAAACCACATATCCTTACTTTATGACTTTTCTAAATTGAGTTTAATTCCTTGTTGTAGATTTCTTGGTGAAGAACCATGGGCAAAGGTTGAAGTCAAGGATGTCTAAAATCTAAAATTTTAAAAATTGTAAACTAAAAGTGGTTAAGGTAATGAACTTGCTCTCATAACTCACAAATAATATATAACTATGAATTTTTTTATAAAATAAATATTTCTCAAAATTTCTACAATTATGTTAATTGTCTATTTTTCTTTTAGATTGCGTTTTTCGGTTTTGTATTATACAACTGATAGAGTGATTATTCACAAACAAGAATTTAAATTTTTTTTCTTTTTAATTTTTTTTTGGATACACAAGGCCGATATAGGGGAGGAGAGGGAAATTCAAGAAGAGACATGTATGATTCGAACTCGAAACCTCCAACCATAAACGCAAGCATCTTAACCACTACAGCACTCACAAACACGAATTTTAAAGTTGCAGTGTACAATTTGTATTCTTTGCTACTCCAAAATAATTTTATTACCATACCATGTGATCTGATATAGTATCTAAGGAGACTTCTCACACTCATGTAAAGGGTTTGATTCCCCTCCCTACTATCCCTTACTAATATGCCCAAAAAATAAAGAATAAAAAAAGTAAATGTATACTCCAATTATTGAACTAACATTTGTTTTTTTACTATCCTTTAATAAAAGTTGCTATCAGATTAAAATTAGTGAATTTTTCATTTTGTTGGATATATACTAACAAATTATATTATTATAACAAAAAAAAAAAACACGAGCATGCAGTACATGCGACGGTTGACCAAAACACATGCACAAAATACGTGCGATACGATGGCTACATATAATATCTATATAAAGGGCTCAAATGCTTGTAATAATAACCTAACTCAAAAGGAGGGAAAAAGTAGGGGGAAAAAAGAAAAAGAAAATGTTGAATCTTAACGTCTCTAAGTCTCAATCTGTTAATCACCAAATAATCCTATTCCCCAAGTACAGGCCATTTATCACGGGTGGAGGAAATGCTTCTTTTCCGGCCACCCTGAAGTTCATGTCAGCAAAAAAGCATGAAACCGTTGGTGTAGGGCGGGCGGCGAGTAGTACCATAAAAGCGTCGCTCAATATTTTCCCCTCCGCGGCCGACAAATCCAGCAGCACCAAAGCTAAAGCTGTCATTACTGTGCAGGAAACTGTGGGTGGAACCGTGACTGACCCGTTGGGCGTTGGCGATGTAGTCGGTTTTATTAGTGGAGACCTCGTTATTGAGGTTATTGCTGCTGAGGTTGATCCTGGTAAGCAAATACTCTCTCCGTCCTATAAAGATATTCTCTTTTCACTTTTAACATAAATTAAAAAAACTTAATTAATATTGTTGAAAAAGTATAATTTAATATGATATTTGCTAATATATCCTTACATTTATTGAATACATCGCTTTAATTGTTCATTATTATTGATAACCACACAATTAATAAAAGCATATTAGAAAACTTAAAAATTAATTATAAAGAGAGTAGAATATAATTTGGGGCGGACGAAAAGGAATAATAGAATATCTTTGTCAAAGAGGGCATTTGTCAACTGAATAGTTCTTATTTGTCTTTATGTTGCTTATTAGTTTTCCTAGTTCTATATTAATTATGACAGGAACAATTTCTATGAGTACTGATCATTAACATGTCCCACACCGGGTTTACAGCGTAACCTCTATTAGTTCTTGTCTATTCTTTTATGTATTATTGATGTACAAAATGATGGACTTAAATATTTTGTATTGCTAATTTTCTCAAGTTACCGGATCAGAGAAACCACACATCAAAGCAAATGCTCGTAGGAAACTGCTGGACCTAGATATCACTGAAACCCAATACGAGTCTGATTTCAATATTCCTGAAGATTTCGGAGAGATCGGAGCAATAACCATAGGGAACGAGCACAGCACAGAAATGTTTGTGAAAAACATCGTCATTGAAGGGGCATCAGATGATCCACTCACTATTACTTGTAACTCTTGGGTTCACTCCAAGTCTGATCTCAAAGAGCCAAGATTGTTTTTCGCCGATAAGGTTAGGCTCAATTTCCATCATTTGATTGCTTTTCATTTTCCTTCATCTCCGGCCCGCTTATGATCATTTGGTTCGTTGCCATTCTTTCTTCTTTTTTGTTTTTTTGGTTGCATTTTTAACTAAGAAACTTGTTTATTGAAATTATTATAAATACAGAATGTCTGACAACAAGAGCTTATAATTAAACTAACTAGCTAGGTTTATATATAATTATTACACACAGAATGGTATCACACATATAGCAGCTTAAGTTTCCCCCAAAATAAAAAATGATAATATTTATTTCATTTTTTTAATATTTTTCATCAAACATTTATCCTGTCAATACACACATTGATATTTATATTTATCAAGTGCTTAAATTATAATTTAAACCATTTTATGGCACTTTTGGAACCTCTCGTCCTATATGAGTCAATAAATTCACATAGCGTGCATCCATGTACCAATATGAGATGAGAGGTATTATAAGGACATCTCCCAAAAGTGTTGGAAAATTTCTACTTAAACATATTGACTTATAAGTTTGTGGGCCTAGTCGTATTTACCATCTCAAACGCCGAGCGGGCTGAAACTACACCGGGAGAAAGAGCTCAACGGTCTACGAGGTGATGGGACAGGAGAACGCCAGAAATTTGAGAGAATATATGATTACGATGTGTATAATGATCTTGGGAATCCCGATCTAAGCGATGATTTGGCACGGCCAGTGGTTGGGGGCAACGAGCATCCATATCCCCGGCGGTGCAGAACTGGTCGGCCAAAAACCAAGAAAGGTATGGAAAATTTATTCTAGCAGACTTTTTAAGCTTAGCTAAAGAATATGATCATCAACTTGTTTAGTTAGAGGATAACATTTTGGTTTAAGCAATTATTAACTTTAATAAAGTAAGGTTCCATTAGTTATAAAGATTTGTCTCCTAACGAACTTATTTATGCAGAAGTAACTTAAATTTACTCAGCCTTGGTAATTACATGAGTAGTTTCTTTAAGAAATTTTTGGTATTTCAAGAGTGTTAAATTTGGTATCTCTGGACAAAGGAAAACTGACAAATAGATACTAGTCCCGATCTAACACCATATGATATGACACCGTATAGTGCCATAATTATGATCATGTGGCGTATCTAGATACACACCTCAAAGTCATATGACACTACATGGCCATCATATGGTGTTGTTATAAAGTAGATACATAGGCCAAATTAATTGATTAACTGTGGTTCTTATATCTTATTGGCCAGGACTGTTGAGTACTTATTACCGTTCGAAAATTTTCCATTTGACTGATATCCTTTTGCTTTATTTTCATTTGTAGATCCATTGTCGGAGAGAAGGGCCCTCACTAATTATATTCCTAGAGATGAAAAATTTTCAGAATTAAAGATGGCGACATTCTCAGTTAACGCAGTTTACTCAGCACTGCATTCACTTGTACCAATTATAGAGACGATAATGGACAGCGATCGAGGGTTTCCTAATTTCCCTGCGATAGAAGATCTGTTTAACGAAGGAATCGAGCTACCTGAAACTTCACCATCCTTGATAAATATCCTTCCGACGATTGTGAAGACCATTAAAGATGCTACGAAAAATGTGCTTCGTTTTGAGACACCAGAAATCATGGACAGTATGTAATTTCCAACTTTATTAATTAGCATCTCGAATGCAAATGTATAGTCTTACTGTGGATGAGAGAGAAAATTGAAATGTATACATTTTATGTGCATATATTTCTTCTTCATGTCTCTCTAAAACTACGCATTTATGTTAGAGATATTGTACAGGCCATAATTGCCTTCCATGTTTTGAGTTATCAACATACTTGTTGAATTATTACAGGAGATCGATTTTCCTGGCTTAGTGATGAGGAATTTGCACGACAAGCTCTAGCTGGTGTAAATCCATGCAACATAAAGTTAGTTATGGTATGCTTTCAAATCAACTTTTGGTACGAACAGTATTGTAAAAAACTTGTCTAAACTCGCAAAGTTTATATCTATTAAAATCACTTGTTCTAAAAGTTTAAACTGATAGATCAAGCTACATTTATATTATTTATTATTATATTATCAACCCCCCCCTTTACATGTATATGGGATCTTTATTTTTTCTCATCAAAGCCTAACATGTATATATTTCATTTAATTAAGTCACCCGTAGATTTGAAACCACGACTTTTTGTCTGTATGCCACCATGTTGACACCAGCTAATCTAAAAGTTTAATATTTAGAGATAAATCTCACATTGATGAAATATAAATATATAAAACTACATATAAGCTCTTCGGCTATTCCTATTAACAAGGTTGACTTTTAACCTGTTAAACTACCATGTTGATTGCAGGAATGGCCATTGAATAGTACACTTGATCTTGAGGTATATGGACCGGTTGAATCAGCAATCACAAAGGAAATGGTCGAAGAAGAGATTGGAGGTTTCACAACCTTAGAGAAGGTAATTAAGATGGGAAAGAATCGAGCATTTACAACGCAATATCCTTTCTTTCCAATCCAAACTCTATTTATCTGTGGCACCATTGCAGGCATTGGAAGAAAAGAAACTTTTCTTTTTAGATTATCATGATTTGTTGTTGCCATATGTGGATAAGTTAAGGCAGCTCAAGGGAACAACTTTCTATGGTTCGAGGACGTTGTTCTTCTTAATGCCTTCAGGGACATTGCGGCCGATAGCCATTGAGCTAACACGACCACCAGTCGATGGGAAGCCCCAATGGAAGCAAGTATTCCGGCCAGGTTTCGATGGCACTAATCTTTGGCTTTGGCGGTTGGCTAAAGCCCATGTGGTTGCTCATGACTCCTGTTTTCACCAATTAGTCAGCCACTGGTAATTTCCTTTTTTATCACACCTCTAGATTGATACAAAATAAGTTTCAGTCTCGAGTCATTTGTGAATAAAAGGTTGAACAAAACCAAATCTACAGGCTACGAACACATTGTTGTGTGGAGCCTTACGTAATTGCGGCCAATAGACAATTGAGCGCGATGCACCCGATTTATAGGCTATTACAACCTCACTTCCGATATACAATGGAGATCAATGCGTTAGCTCGTGATGTTCTCATTAATGCCAATGGAATCATCGAAAAGACATTCTCACCTGGAAAATACTCGATCGAGTTCTCCTCTACTATCTATGACCAACAATGGCAGTTCGACCTTCAAGCATTGCCAGCAGATCTAATTAACAGGTAACCTTTTGAGCTTCAGCTTATAGAAATTAACAAAAACTTATTTGTATAAATTTAGTCTATAAGAAATTTTGCACATGCACATGATAAGGGGAATGGCCGTGGAGGAACCAACTGCTCCATATGGTCTGAAGCTGACAATCGATGACTACCCTTATGCCAATGACGGTTTACTTCTTTGGGATGCCATCAAGCAATGGGTTACAGACTATGTCACTCACTATTACCCCGAACCAAACCTGGTCAAATCAGATAGTGAACTCCAATCCTGGTGGACGGAAATTCGAACAGTTGGCCACGGTGACAAGAAGGATGAGCCCTGGTGGCCGGTGTTAGAAACTGCGGACGATCTAGTTGGTATTGTTACAAACATGATATGGGTAGCTTCAGGACACCATGCTGCTGTGAACTTTGGTCAATATGATTTTGGAGGATACATTCCGAACAGACCAACCATAGCCAGGACCAAAATGCCTACAGAGGATCCAAATGAAACAGAGAAACAGAGTTTCTTAGCGGGGCCTGAGGAGTTTCTTCTGGCTTGTTTTCCTTCACAACTTCAAACAACTATTGTTATGACTATTTTAAATGTTCTATCGAACCATTCGCCGGAGGAGGAGTATCTTGGGGAGAAAATCCAACCATATTGGGAAGAAGATAAGTTCATAAGTGCTGCATTTTCACAGTTCACTGAAAAATTGAAGGAGATTGAAAGAATTATTGATGCTAGTAATGCAGATGGAAATCTAAAGCATAGGGTCGGCGCTGGTGTGGTTCCATATAATCTTTTGAAGCCATTTTCTGAACCTGGTGTGACAGGAAGAGGTGTGCCTAATAGCGTTTCTATATGATAATATTTTGAGTGTATGTTGGTTTGTGAATGTGTTGTTAAAAATAAGACTAGCTAATATAAGATCAATAAATGAATAATCAATAAATGAATAAAATCCTTTTCGTTTGTCCATTTTTTTTTCCTTGGCTGGAGGTCAGGTCTAGCCCCCTCCTAAGTTGTGTTATTTTCTTATGAATAAAATGGCCACTCTAGGGGCCTTTGCTTTAAAAAATCACTAATAAAAAACCTCTATCGTCTTCTAACAAAATCAATTTCCAAAAAATTAAAATCAGACGGGCCCTACTATAAATTTGAGTCGTGAAACCAAAATCAGATGAATGCCAAACCAACTGGCCAAGTTGCCTGGTTTAGATTGAGTCCCTTCCTTAAAAAAGAATTAATTTGGTCTTAGTTCTCTTATAAGATCAAAATCAAACCTACCAACAACGCCGACAATATTTGATTTATATATATATGTATATATATATATATATATATATAAAGGTACATGATTCTATTGTATGTTTAAAATTTCAAGTTTCATTCGTCTGTTATTGCCCTTAATTATATGATGAAGGCCTCCAAGGCTGGAGACCCTTCTGGGTTGAATAGAAAACTTTTAAAGACGTTAATTTTATATATATATATATATATACAATTTTAAAATTACAGCAGTTGCACAATCAGAGTTAATAAAGAAAACCTTTGGTTCAATCATCGATAAGTTATTATTAGGTGTCCGATTATTTTCTTTTATTTTATGATAAAATTCGAGATTGAGATGGCCAAAATGTTAAACAGAATTACCGCCTGAATGTATTATCCCTTACGTTTCTTGTTTTATTGCTGGATTTAAATATGCTTTGAAGCTGATGAGGGGTTAAACCAACTCAAGGAAGGTAGAAAAGGAATATATGTGGATGTCCCGTGAAGGAAGATTTTTGTTTCTTTGCAGTTGGGGTCATTAATTGTCCGTAAAATTGTTAAGTTGATCGATGGAACATCACTCCGTTACTAGATTAGATATGAGTTTTTTTCGAGGAACGCAAATAGAGCTGCACACTGTATTGCTCGGCTTGGTTTTGAAAAGGGTTTGTCCTTCACTTGGAAGGATGAACCCCGGGACCTTTGCGACTCGTTATATATCATAGATGATCTGAGTTAGTGATGATAATCATTCCCAATTATTAAAAAAAAATTGTTAAACAGAAAACTTTTAAATGATTATAAGTTAATATAGTTATAAAATTATTGCACTCGCACAATCAGAATAATAATTAAATCCTTGGAATTTTGGTTCAATCATCAATAGGCTATTATTAAATATCCAATTATTTTATAATGGAAGCCTTGAAATTTAGGTTCAATAATCAATAGACTATTATGTATCCAATTACTTTATGATGTAAAATTCAAGCCTTGAAATTGGATAGTCGAGATTAGGGACGGAAAAACGGCTCGGCGAGTTTTGCTCATCTGGCCGTGTTCGCACTTGGCTCGGGCAAGTCGAGCTCGGCTTGCCGAGATGAGAATTTATTCGTACTCGGGCTCGGGCTAGTATTTTTGTGAGCTGGCTTGCGAACAGCTCGTGAGCTCGTCATTTTGACGAGCCACTCGCCCAAAGCTTGTTTGCGCCAGGGGAGCCGAGCCGGCTAGCCCTTCGCAGCCCGTATTCACGCTTGGGCTCGACTCCCGACGAATACGAGCAGAGTAAAGCTTGGTGAGCTGCAAACCGGCTCACCGAGCTTTCAGCTCATGAGCCTTTTTGACAAACCTAATCGAGATGGCCGACATGTTGAAGAGAGAACATTTAAAACGAGTAATTATGTTAAATTTATAAAATTATTGCAATTGCACTGTCAAAATGAATAATGAAAAGTCTTCAATTTTTTTGAGAGTACAAATCAATCTTCAGTATACGTGGTACAAATACAAAAACTTTAGAGGGGCGTGAAATTGTGAGGTGAATAAGCGACATTGTAGATTTGGCATGATTTCGAAAAAAAAATATCTATGTAATCATCATCATCACGTGAAATTGTGTCACATTTACATGTTACTTATTTATGTCATTTTCTATGTATTCCTAAAAATGATGTCCAATGCCAAGTAAATAAACAAACCAATAATAATACTGAATGACTAGCTTTGATTCTAGTATTGGTCCAAATTCTTTCGAAAGCTAACCAGTTGCAATATTATTGATCGGTGCTCTAGTACCAAAGAATATGTTTTCATGTCACGTCGCAAGTTAATAATTCATTCAGTAATATTTGAAGTTATCTCTCCCCGAAACAGCTAGCTTCCTCCACGTCCTATTATTATTATTATTATATATTATTATTATTATTATTAATGATATTTTAAGATCTCTCTCCCCAAAACAGCTAGTCTTCCTCCACGTCCTACTATTATTATTATTATTATTATTATTATTATTATTATTATTATTGTTGTTGTTGTTGTTGTTATTTTATTTTTCTTTAATTCATTCATAAAGTCATAGCTTGAGGCTCAAAATTTACTATTTACTATAAAGTTACTACACTTTAATTTATCCCGCAAAAATGTTTCTCTATTTCTTTTACATTTGTCCCAAATTATATTTACCTTTCTTTAGTTAATTAATTTTAATTTTCTAATATAGTCTTATTTATGGTATATGGTAATCAACAACAAAGAAGAAATAAAGAGAAATATTAAATAAATCAAATGGTATATTAAGAAATATATTCTTAAATTGTATATTTTCAACATCGTTATTTTAGTTTTTTTGTAATCTATATGAAAAATAGAAGGAGAAAATTTTTACAGGGCAGAGAGAGTATATTGAAAGACTCTCAATATTTATTCAATATCTCATTTATGTCGTTAAATAATTGGTGAATTCTTACAATCAACTTTTCAATAAAATTAACACGCGTATTTGGATTTTCGAGTCGAGATGTATTTCCAAGGAGAAAAAAAGAAAAACTTTTCAATTAACACGTTATCTCTTCAGGTTTCTAGCTTTGCATCCACATACTTTATTAGAGTATTATCAAATTTAATTTAATTTAATTTAAAAAATTTAGAGAAAATAAATTCTTTTTCTGTTTGTAAAATACTATTTTGTTTTTTCATTATTAGGGTCTCTATATATTTTAATTATAATAGAAGGTTATTGATAAAATGACGAAAAGAATTATGGACATAATTGCAAAAATAAGACAAGTTAGGTAAGTACAATTAGAAGAAAATGGTAGTGCTGTGGAATACAATTGTTTCATATTCAAATAAACACCAACCACCTCACGTAGGTAGCATTGGCAATTCTGTGTCCAGTACCCGTTACCCGCGGGTACCCGCCCCGAACAGGTCGGGTATTACCCGCCCCGTTTAGTATTTTTGGAGGGGGGGAGTACAGGGTGAAGAATTTCTCCCCGATTTCTTATCGGGTTAGGGACGGGTAATGGCTGCCCTGGCCCGCCCCTATCCGTTACCCAAATTTATTTTTTATTTTATTTTATTTTATTTTATTTTAATACTTGATAAAAAAATTTTGAACAACGTGGCTGTGTGGGGTTTCAAACCCAAATATGCTAGACTTTAAATTAATATCCTTAATCACCTCCCCCAACATTTTTCTTGTGAATTTTTTTGCTGACTTTAAAATTTATAGTGAATACTAATTAAAAAATAAAAACTTGTCCTCAAAATACCAAGAACTTATTCAAAAATCAAAACGAAACCCTAGTCCCCTTTCGCCCATTTGAAATTCTCCAGCAGGCAGCAGTACTGAAGTAGCACTGCTCCTCGCCACCTCTCCTTCTGTTTGCCGTGCCTTGGGTTCCGTTCGCCGTTTGCTGTGCCTTTGGTTCCGTTTGCCGTTTGCCCGTGCGCCTCTCCTTTAGCGGTTTCGCCACCGCCTTAGCTTCTCTTGCACATCCTCTCT
>CAVNYN010274183.1:0-32782 GCA_963692815.1 Nyctanthes arbor-tristis
TTGTCGTCCACTACTTGGACTTGATAGGACATTCTTGAAGAGCAAATATCTCGGTACCCTACTTCTGGCTACTGGATTTGATGGGGATGGTGGCCTATATCCTTTGGCCTTTGGTGTTGTTGATGAGGAGAATGATGACAATTGGATGTGGTTTCTCTCTGAGCTTCACAATCTGCTTGAGGTCAACACAGAGAACATGCCAAGGCTTACAATTTTGTCGGATAGGCAAAAGGGCATTGTAGATGGTGTAGAAGCAAATTTTCCCACTGCTTTCCATGGCTTCTGCATGCGTCATTTGAGTGAAAGCTTCCGGAAGGAGTTCAACAATACAATGCTTGTCAATCTTTTGTGGGATGCCGCCCATGCTCTTACTGTCATTGATTTTGAAGCAAAAGTTCTAGAGATTGAAGAGATATCGCAAGATGCTGCTTACTGGATTAGGCGAATCCCCCCACGTTTGTGGGCCACTGCCTACTTCGAAGGAACAAGGTTTGGACATTTGACAGCTAATATAGTAGAATCCTTGAATGCTTGGATTTTAGAAGCCTCCGGCCTTCCAATAATTCAGATGATGGAATGCATCCGAAGGCAGCTCATGACTTGGTTCAATGAACGTCGTGAGACTAGCATACAGTGGACATCTATTCTTGTGCCTACAGCCGAGAGACGTGTTGCTGAGGCTCTTGAGCGTGCACGTACCTACCAGGTTCTTCGTGCCAATGAAGCTGAGTTTGAGGTTATATCTCACGAGGGGACAAATATTGTTGATATCCGAAATCGCTGCTGTCTTTGTCGGGGTTGGCAGTTGTATGGGTTACCCTGTGCACATGCCGTAGCAGCTCTACTTTCATGCAGACAGAATGTCCACCGATTCACTGAGAGCTGCTTTACTGTTGCTACATATCGGAAGACATACTCACAAACGATACACCCGATTCCGGATAAGACATTATGGAAAGAATTAGCTGAGGGAGATCCAAATGCTAGCAAAGCTGCGAAGATGGTCATAAATCCACCTAAATCACTACGTCCACCAGGCCGACCAAGGAAGAAGCGAGTTAGAGCAGAAGACCATGGTAGGGTGAAGAGAGTTGTACATTGTAGTCGTTGCAATCAGACAGGCCATTTCAGGACCACCTGTGCAGCACCAATATGAGTCCTCATTCTGGCAATATTTATTTCATGTAATAAAGTTAGAGTGACCCCTTCATATGTGCAGAGATTTTCTTCTATTTATTTTATTTTATAGGAATTTCATGTTAGTGAAGGTTGCAAGCAAGTCTAGTATAATTATTGTCCACCAGTCCATGGTACTCTGTTATTAGGCTTTATTCTGTTATTAGGCTTTATTCTGGTAAGTTGCTTTTAGTATGTACTTGGCTTGATAATGAAATAATGGGCTTTTAGGGATCGCACACTCTCCTTTTCAGCTATGAGATGAGAAGTTGTACACTTGTTTCTGGGTTTAACGTGGTGTTCTCATTTCTCCAGTTTTTGGGTATCAGATGTCTTGGCAGATTCCTGAAGTTTGATCATTTCTTTCATAGGACTCGAATGATATTTTGATTGTCATTAGATTTTGAATGCCATAACGCCCAGACTTTATATTCCTGTTTAACTGTGATGTCTGAGGAGTGGACTTGTTAGGAAAGGTAATAGCTCCTTTTATTCACCAAGGGAGATTGTCCATGCGGAGAAGGCACGCTGCCAGAACCTTCCAGCCAGAAGGAATCAGGCTTTGTCACACTGCCTCAAGTCAAATTTGAACCCGAGTTCTATTGCTGACAGATTCCAAAAAATGGAAAAAACAGGGCCGACTAGAAAAAACGAAATAATAAACAGTTTGAACTCGACAGTGGCTCTTCCTTTTTCAATAATTTTAAGCCAACTCTCACAAGTAGCAGAGAGCTAAAAGCACTGAATTGTTTTGAAAGGTAACATAAAGTCCCTATCCGGTACTGTCAAGTTCACTCCTCTTAAAAATCAGGTGCTAATACACCAGTTAAATGCATCTTAATCTTAAGCTATCAAAAGAGTCAAATATGAGAAGAATAGAGGTACATGAAGAATAGTTTCTGAGAGAAAATAGCAGTATTGACTATTGAGTAGCCAATTGGCTCCGTTTCAAATCAAGACCTAATTTCTGCAAGATGTATGTGTTGATGGATCTGCTTACAAGTTTCCTCAAAAGGAAAATAATAATGCAAACTTCTTTAGAAGGAATACTATGTTCTTCAAGTCAGGCAAAATTCTATTCCATAGTCTGGCATCACATTAACCTACTTAATAACCATAGCTAGAACCATATACCGAACCATAACGCCTGGTTTGTCCGGCAAGATTAGGATTGAAAGGAGGAGATGAGTACACTGAACCGTAGGGCCCGTAAGTGTTATAGCCTGGATCGGAGGGTGGAGCATTTTGGGTCTGAGAAGCTGCAGCATCCGCGATGAAATTCTGCAAGACAATCATTTGATCAGTCCATAGCCATTTAAGCACGTTCAATTTTAAAGCGATAGTGAAGAGAAGTGAAGTGGCAGTGCAGCAAAAGGAATGGAAAAGGAGCTAGCTACACAATTTGTTACTTGGGGACTTCACCGCACCAATTATAAAAGGGAGATGCACAAGATATGAAACTAACACGAGTAATTCATAAAACTAACAAGAGATCATGAGAAACTGGAGTGCAGCTTTGAATAATCAATCTATAAGTCAGGTTTAAAAAGATTGCCTGTATCAATTGTTGAGCAGTTTGAATTTGTGAAGCAGTTCCACTGATCTCAACCGTCATCTCCCCGGGAACTCCCCTCGTTTCCTGTATGGTAACAGTAGCACCGCTAACCCTCCGAATATAGCTTATACTTGAACCTTGGGTGCCAATCACAGCATCAGCACAAGAAAGCAGAATTTGCATTTGATGTGTGACCTACAAAAAATAACATGAGTACCATTATGATCTTGATGGAGCTCACAGCATATAAATCCTCTTTGCCTTTCTAAAACTTTGCAGAAGCAATATTTACATGATAAAGATCAACAAGAACACCAAACACCCCCTTTCGCTGTGTGCTGGTTTAGCGGAATGTGAAAGGATTTAAAAAATAAATAAATAAATAAAATAAGAAAAGGGTTCAAGAGGTAAAAGGGGTAAATTTTGAACTTTATTGGGCAAAAATTGATTGAAAAATTTCTCATAAAATTTGCTGAATTTGAGAGGAACTCGAGATCCAGCAGCAAAAATGTCAGCGACCATGATGTTTCCACAGAAGAAACTGCCACAAGATTTACACAGGTAGCATTTTCTGCCAATCAGGATGAACACCTGGTAACCATGTCACTTACAGGATTTATGAGTTGCATCTATAACGTTTCAGCTTTGAATTTATTTCAGAAATTTATGGTTAAGTTGATGGTATGTAAAGTTAACTCTCCCCCGGTCGAGTTTGTATTCTAATTTAAAATACAAGCAACCCCCGCTTTGTGCAACCAGGATGAAGACGTCATAAATATGTTTCTATGAATTTCTTCAGAAATTTGAGGTTGAGTGTAAATGGTATGTGAGGTTAACTATCCCTGAGGTTGATTTTGTTTCTAATTTATAATAAGAAGCGACCCCGCTTTATGCAATCTAGACCTATATGCTTCTCACAATGCCATCTGCAAATAACTATTGTGTCTCCATCCCAATATAAACCAATTTTGCAGTCTCAGGATTGAAGCTGATACTACTACCATGAATTTATCAACCCGAGTCCCGCAGGCCAGATGGGGTTCACCCAATGCATTTTAAGAGAATCTAGCTAATGATGTAGGAGCTGATTTTCTGGTGGCTGCAGACTAGTATGAATTCCCTGTTTTTCTATGAGGGACAAAAGAATTGGTAGTCTTAGATATGCTCACTGTTTCATCTATGTCAATAAAGCCAAATCACAGGACTACCTGAGTGACTACTGATGGTGCAGACTGGTTCGATGAAGAATGCACTGGCATTGGCCCTTCTCTTCCATAAGCAGATATACCGTGATGGGGTTGTTTTTCAGGTGGAGGCAGCATGTCAGCAGGTGAATAATAATTATCATATTGCCTAGAATGTGGCGCCAAATGAGGGAGCTCCATATCCAGCACTTGGAGGAAAAGCTTGAGGAGGTGGCCCCCAGGAAGAGGCAGGAGGCATGCGTTCCACCTCAGAGTTGCACATTTGCATCTAATGAGAATAGCATGGACTTAGGTTCAATATTGGCATCCATGTGATGAAAACTAGTCCTGAATTGGATTTTATATGAAAAGCACACTTACCTGCGTTTCAATTATAGGAATCATGCTGCGATCGACTAAAAATTTTCTCAGATGAGGAGCAATTAGCTCAATTGCCTTGTGTAAGCCGTAAGCCTCCCCCATTACCTCTACTATCCTATCATCTTCAAGAGCAAAAACAGGCAAGTCCTCTGCAATGCAAAACAAATCATATAAGTCGGCCTCCCCTACAAACTCTATGATCCAATCTGCTCCGTTCTAAAATTTTCAGGGATGTTACCAATAAAAAAATGATGATATTACTCAATCACGAGCATAATCTTGCAAACAAATGAAATAAATCAAGCAACTTACTGCAGATTGGCTATCTTGGACATACAGGGATAAATAGAAGGGCATAATACACCCAGCAACAGAAACAATGTAGCTAAACAGATGTAATTTTAGCCTCAAATTTTTCATACAGGTAACAAAATGCAAAAGGGAAAAACCTGTTCCAAGAATTCTAACATTAGAATTGGACACGTCTTGAATGGATTTAACGGTGGTGCCTTGTCTTCCAATCAAACTTCCTGCTTGGGCAGCTGGAACAAGCAGTCTCGTTGAAACCTTTGCTCCTGCAGTTGGTAGAAGCAAAGAATCACTCTCCAGCCCATCTACAACACGTTTGTGAACCCTGAGGAGACCATCTACTGCAGGAGGAAGAGGTGCATTAGGCTCTTCCTTAGCAGATACCATAACCTACCCACAAGATAGCAACGTCAGCTCTAATACAACCCAACTAACTAGTAGTCCGAGAAATTCTTATTATACATACATTCAATAAAAAGGTATATCGCAATGCTAAAGTACTAAGGAATTCTAGGCTGAATAAAATTCATAGTGAAAAAATTGGATCAAAGAAAAAACATGTATACATGTGTATCTGCATATTCTCACAACTCAATTCTACTGAACTGAACTATGCCTCGTTCTTATGTGGTTACTTTCTTTCAGCTTCCCACTCAAGCAATGCCAACATAGTATTAGTAGAACCACTAAGGTTGAGATCTTATTAATATAGTTCATGCTACACAGCAGAAAGAACAAAAAGGAAGTGCGTCTAAAAGGTAATCAAAGAGTTGAACAGTCATCATTACGACTTTGTTGGGACTGTTGGCACATTTTTATGTAAATCCAAGTTGACCATATAAATGAAAGCAGCATACTGGATGCCAGATAGCAAAAGTGCAAAACCACAAATTAAATGCAGGATTCCATAGATAACTATTAGAGAATATTCGCAACTAAGAAAAAGAGAAAATCAACCGATGCCCTTCAAAGAAAGGGAACATAGAGGAAACTGCTTGAAGTTAAAATTGCACCAAATTCTGTTCACTTCAATTTAGAACTAGTGTAAAATTTTTTGTATGAAAGTTGTAGCCAATACAAGGTGTACTTCAGTGGAGTTCTAGATACAAGAATCTAGACCAACATAATGTTGACACTTCAGGTGGTATTATTTCTCTCCAAACTGGAAAGTTTCTTTCAGATATATTCTTCAAACATACAAGACAAATGTGTTGTTTTCTATGCTCTCTCTAAGCTGATTTAGATAATGCGATAGTTCTCATTAATATTCCCCCGTCTCACACCAATTATCAAGTTAGTTCAATATCATTGGTAGTCAGTAAATCGGGGTGCTGCAAGTGATGTTGGAAGAATTAGACATCCTTTATTCCTTCTCCCTCTACATGCGTGAACTAAAAATTGCACATACACATAAAATTTAAAAAGTTCAAGTTCACACGTATGGTTTTCTTGGTTTATAGGATTCTATGGTTTCTTCTTATTTAGAATGGGATTTCTTTTCTTGTTAGGATAGAAATTTTTCCTTTTATTTAATTTTCTTTACGATCTTAATTACTTTATTCATTAGGTTTACCTATATAAGCAAAGGCATTATACAATTTCAAACTACTAATTCATTATAATGAATTATTCTTTATGAATTTTCAGTTTGGTTAACTTTATTCTTGTTTCAATAATTTCAATTACGCTTCAGCACCACAAACTGCAAAAGAGAATAACAAAAAATATAGAGAAATCAGAAAAAGTCAATACAAAGCCTCCCCAATTGAATATAAAGGAGAAGGCCCAAGCATGATCTAGCATATCCTTTTGGAGTTAAGAAGTTGCTTTTCAAGAAATTGACATAGTAACAATAACATCCTTCAAAGATAATGAGTTCTAATCCAATTAAAAGGCAACAAGCAACAATATAAAAGTTGAACTATTAGATACCAATCAAAAGAGCAAATTTAACTTACAGCTCTAGATCGGAAGAGCACACGTCAAGGATCTTAATCCGAGCTTTTGTCTCTTCACATATTTTCTTTATGCACTCTCCTTTACGTCCAATGATATTACCGACCTTCTGTGAAGGAACCAACATCCTGAAAACACTCTCCCCAGGCCACCCCGGCCATTTCTCTAGGCCTCTAGCAACTGGTTCATCTCCAAGATCCTGGTCCTCATCAGGATACGAGTTCTCTGGTATTACATCTTGGTTTTCTTGTTCACCTTCCTGTTCATGTTCATGTTCAAGTTGATTTTGATGGTCATATTCATACTCATTTGCTTGTTCAATTTCACTAAAACTTGGATCAAGTTCAGCCATAAGGTCTGTACTCAGAAGTTCAAATCTGGGAAAAAAATAATAAATAAAATATCACCAATAATAAGTTATGATGCAGTAATAAATAAAAGATACTTATCTTATGAGGAAAGAGACAGAGAGAAAGAATATACCGGATTATCCGAAAACAAAATTCCAGGAGAAGCGTGTGAACAGTAATAGTCTCATTCATAATCTCTAACTTAACTTCTTCTACTTCTTTAAGCGATTTACTGTCACGTAGATGTATTTAGTTTTCCGCCACTTCCAGCAACATATTCAGCCCAAGTTACCCACTATGGCCTCTTCCATAAAAAGATCTTTTCTCACTAACTATATGCTATTTTAGTTTTTTTTTTGTCTATCCTATTGACAATGACAAACTTCTAGATATCTTATGATGCAGGAGAAAAGTTGGAATGGACCGGGTTTTCTTGAAGCAATATTTGAAATTAGAATACACTCTTTTTATCCGATCTATTTTACACTTTTGTTATTATTGGGTAAACACGTTTTTAGCTTTCCTTGTCCTTTCCTTTATATTGTTACTTGGTACAACAAATAGGAAACAGAATACATTATACTCATTTTGAGAACTTTACTGTGTAAATTGGACTTATGTGCTTCCTTTGATTCCATTGGATTTGGCTCAAGGAAGTCCAATTCATTTCAATCCTTAGACTTCCCACGCCATCTTATAGTTTCACAGAGTTTGTATCACAACAAGGCTACATCTCAAACACGCCTGGAGGCTTATGCCTCGCCTCACTGCTTAAAAAAATGCCTTTGGTCTGTTTAAACAGACATACATATGAACATATGAACTTGGCATTGCTTCTAGTTTGAAGCCACCAGGTCAGCAAAACGATACACCATATCACAATTAGCCATTCAATCATACAGGAAAAATTATTTGGAATTGTGATCTGTCACTGAAGAAGAGGCAAAACGGAATCTTTAGTATCAAATATTTATGACAAGAAATGTGATTATTCAACTTCTCAATGTAACTAGCAGAGTCCTAAATATTTATTCCTGCTCATTTACATGAAAGTTCTTATGGTGCTCTACAAGGTTCATCTCCAAAATTAAACAATAAAACATATCTTTCCAACGAAGAAGAATTAAAGAAAAAAGAACGCTCCTTTCATAACAATGCGAAACCCTTATATCTATACCACTACTTTGAAACCTCTAGATCTCATTCTTCAAACATCTTACTGTTTATATTTGCGAAGATCGCTAACATTAACCATTTTCCATATAACCCCACCTTTTGCCATTATTGCTAAACGCCATCAGTATTTCAAGGAGCAATTAGTTCCTCCAGCTGGAAAGATATAATTAAACTAGCTCTTGCAGAAATCTACAACAGAGTGAAAGATAATTGGGAATGGATTGCAAGAAAGGAAGAAACGCTAACATCCATAATGGCATATCCTTTTGTCAGTTCAAAAAGTTTCCAGATAAGAATTCTGTCATGCCCCAGTGTACTTAACCAACCCAGACTGACTAAGCCAATTAACTTAGGAAGCCAGTGATTCAGCCATGGAACTAGTTTCATTCACTCTTCAAATACTATGCAGTCAAACTGCTTATGATCCATAAAAACAATTGAATTTATTTCATAATGGGTAATCCAAAATGAGTAGAATGGCTGGGTCATTGCATACTGGGGCTGTTGGGCATTCTATATACCCTTCCTTGTCTAAACAAACTTTAGAAAATCTTAACAATTTCAATCAGTTCTGATCTTGAGAACCCAAAATTGAATAGTAATAATTTACTCAGTCAATATTGCTTCTACTGTCAACCCTGTTGATGTTGGTTCTCGTTGATTTTAATTGTTGGTTTCCCTTCCCGTATCTCCGGTTAACAGTAACTCACTCTTCAATCCAATGTCCAAACATCGAAGATTGCTAATTAAAGAAAAATTTCACAATACTGCACTTCCAAAACCCCCCGTAAACAAAACCCTTAATTATAAGCAAGGAAGAAACAACTATCAATTCTGTGATACAAATGTGAATGCAGAAAAAGTAAAAGCGAAAATTGCAATTCAAGAGTTGGAGACGAAAAAAGTCAGAAACACAGCAGAGAAACAAAGATTTATCACGAGAGAGATGGATGCTCACTTTGACGAATCGTGAGACCCAAGAGAGACCGAGACCAAAGTTGGCATTAAAAATTCCTCTATTTATAATGGAAACTAGAAACTGTATGGACCTTTTTCAAAAAAATTTTCTAAAAAGGAAACTGTATGGACTGAAATATTAAAAATTACAAAGATGGGGGATTACTTCGTAAATCCAATATAAAAAAGAGGAAATTACATAAAGTGGCACCTTTTAATTTACACCATTCTAAAGTAGACATTTTACAAATATGTGCAAAAATGTCTCTTTCACTTTTTTTAGACAAAAATGCCCCACACAAAACATAGATTTCCACCAAAAACCACACCTTATTCTTCCTGTATTCTTCTTGAATCTAGACGTTCTTCTTGAATATCTTTTTCTTTGTTCAGAATTTCAACATTAGTTTCTTCTACAAATTCTGACGCTTCCTTTGTATGAATTCGCAACGTCAAGCTGGATCTGGCTCCGTTATTGCTTTGCCAGGTGTTGCTCTACCCACAGCCGACTGTTGCAAATCCACCGAATAATTTTCCCAAAATTATTTCACCAACAAAATTTGTCTTGTCAAATGGATACAGTGGGTCTCGACTCTTAATTGTGTTCCACCACCGGCTAAAATCGTGTTGACAAGTTCGATCGCGGTTGGGAAGGAGTGAGCCCAGTGTTAGAAGCTTCAAATCGTGCCTTGAAGTTGCGAAATTTGGTGCTATTGCTAAGGTTAGAAATTTACCCTTCTCATTGGAGACTTTATTCCTGATTAGAGCAATTTCCGTGTTGATTTCTTTCCCCTTAACACCAAATTTTTGGACTCAGTTTTTCTCTTGCAAAGAAGTGAAAAGGCCCATGTTGGAAGGTCCAATTTGCGACCCGGAATTCTGGAATTTGGTGTGATTGCTAAGTATCGGAATTTCCCCTTCCCTGTCAGCACCTTCGTTGATAATCCCTCACCTGATGTTTGCTTGGTGACTGGAAAAATTACGGTGAAGTAAATAATTTGGGGTGTTTAGCTCTCGAGGGGATGGAGATTGACATTTGAAGGGAATATTTGCCATAATGTGATACTTTTGTAAATCTTGACAATTGATTAGAGTAATTCTAGATAGTTGGAATAATGAATTGATAAATACTAGGAATAGCAAATTATCAATTCGTGATATTTCATTTGTGTTCTATATAATAATTTTGAGTCATATAATGTCGAGATATAAATCTAGTGTGTGTAATATTATATTTATAATTTTTTATCAAATTATAACGGTATAGAATTACCGTGAATAACTGTCGAGATATATGAATCAAATGTATGACATATTTACACTTTGATAATTGTCTACAATTACCCAACATACTTACACTATTTTATCAATCTAAATACCACAAATAACTGTTGAGATATATGAATCAATTGTATCATATGTATACAATTTAGTGATGGTCGAGAATTGGTATGATTAAATGTCAAGATATACATACAAACAGTATGGAATGCCATAATTACAATTTTTTTCAAACTGTAATTGTCGAGAATTACAGTACATAACTGTAGAGACATACAAATAAAGTGTATAGATTGTCAAATTAAATTGTAATTGTCGAGAACCACTGCACATAACTGTAAAGACATATATATCAAATGTATAAAATGTAAAAAATCAAATTGTAATTGTCGAGAACCACATCACATAACTGTAGAGACATATAGATAAATTATATGAAATGTCATGATTATACTTTTTGTCGAAATGTAACTGTCGAAAATTACCACATATATCTGTAGAGAGTAAATTATATGAAATACCATATTTTTTAAATTCCTTTACTCAATAGTTACTACCTATCGTGGATTAAGAATCACTTACTTATAAATACAATATTATTGACTTTTTTAAAAAATCAAGTACCATCTTTTATATATTTTAAAGAAAGAAAGAACAATCATTTATAAGGATAAAAATGTAATTTTATTTAAAATATGACCATTTTTATACAAGATTTTTAAAAAGGGTCATATTTAAACTTTTTTTTTTAAATTTTATCATTTTAAAAATTGTCCCTCTAAAAAAATCCAAAATTGAGATGTCCGCGGGGGGGGGGGGGCACGGAGCGTAGGAAGCGGAGGAGGGTACGGAGGAAACCGAGTACATTCGGGAATCGGGCGGTAATTTCTCCAAATCCGGCTATTAATCGGAGCAATTCCGGCAAGGCTTGGACCGAGGAGGTCTAGCAAACGTCTGTGCTTAATACTTTAGGGTCGAATTTTGGATCAAATGGGAGATTTGGGTCGCGGGTTCAAACCATTTCTCTGCACCCTCACTCAATCTTTTTCGATTCTTGGTCTCTTTTCCTATTTCTAGATTTTGGGCGCTATAAGTTTGTGGATATGTGGCCAAGTTGTGGTGTGAATCGGTGGAGAAAGAAGAAGACGAAGCAGGAGGTTAAGGCTTGTTTGTACTCTAGCAGAAGATGGCTGTGGTGTGATGCGGAGCAGGGCTCGGTTTTCCCTCTGGAATTCCTTCCCCTGCTGCATCCATGTAAACACATGTCTACATAGATAGAGTTGATACAAAAGCTAGCTATGCTATGGTGCGTGTGCAGGAAATAACAAAGAAGCTGGTTCTTGTCTGAGTCAGGAATTTAGGTGAGTGCGGTCTAAATTTTTTCCCTTTCTGATTGCGCAATATATTTTTTTACAATGGTCATTACAAAAAATATTCTTTCTACACTGGTATATGAAAGTCAAAAGCTTGTAAATCAAACGATATAGCCTATGTTTTTTTCCTCAACGATATTTTTTGATGAACAAGTTTCCTTTTAAAGAATATCTGCATAACATAAGCCATAAATAATATATAATAAGAAATTAAAATTATTTCAAACAAACTCAAAAGCAAACAAACCCCAATTTCAAGTTGTATATTACTAAATAACTTCATAAGTTGTTAAGTTTAGAACAATTTCATATTCTACTATAGCATTAACCACAATATAATTTAGACTTCTAGTAGTCAATTGCCAACAAAGAATAAGAAACACAATTTAGGAAGTAAGTAGAATATCAAATTAATCTAATTCAATCATAAACCCCAAATTTCATTATAAATAAAGAATCTTGAATAAACCTTAAAATAATAAAAAAACACAAAACACAATTTTAAGTGAAATAAAAACTCCAATTATTGTAGAATCAATAATAAACAAAGCAAAAAATATTAAAAGAAGAATAAAACTAACATTCTCATAAATATTTTGAAGAAATACTTAAATCTTTGATAATTTGAAATTTTAAAAGAGATTCAAAAAGTAAATAATAGACTATTTTGCTTACCTTCCCTTCACCGTTGTTCTTCCCGGTGTCGGTTCAAGACGCTGAAAAGTGCCTTGGAGTTGTCAAACTAGAACTCGGAATTGTCGAAGGAAAGACTGGAAACGAAATGGCAGCCGCGGCAGAGACGTTCCGTTTCAATGCATGTAATTGGGCTGGAGAGTTGTTTATTTTTTAGGGCTTAAGTTTTATTTCCTTTCCTGGTCTAGAGATAACAAAAACCTTTTTTTTTTTTTTTAAATTTAGGCCTGTTGGATTATAAAATTTTTTACTTAGGTCAGTGCGGTCTGACCCAAGTTTAATTGGACTACTCGAGAGTTGAGTACGGTCCATGGACCGCACTCGTCTTAAATAGGCTCCGCCCCTCTGTGTGTGTGATAGAGAGATGGAGGCGTTGAAGGATGATGGGGAAGATGTACCTTGCTGTTGTTGTGGTTGCTTGTGTGAATTTTGTAGAGAAGTAAGAAAAAGCTTGTAATTGTGAATGTTTGAAATTTGCAAGTTTTTGAGTCGTGAGAGCGTGAGCGTGAGAGTAGGGATGGCAAAAAAAATCTGATCCATTCCAAATTATTGAATATCTAATATGTGGATCGGTGGAGTGGATCATATTAGAATTTGCAATCCGCCAAAAGGTCGCAGATTGTATCGGATTAGGGGTTGAACTGATCTGTTTAAAAAAAAAAAATTAAGTTAAGAAGTCGCTAGAATCACGGATGTATCACGGAACTTGCAATAGAATTACCGATGAAGAAATTGAGAAAGAGGTAAATATTAGTAATTTAAGTTGTCCTAAATATGTTCTAATTTTTTCTTTGCTTCATGTAACATTTTCTTTTCTTTTTTCTAGACGCAATCTTACATAAATTCTAATACTTATGCTGATACTTTTGACTCTTGAGCCTTAACTTTTGAGAAACGAAGATTTGAAGAAGAAAAATTTTTAGTTTTTGTGCTAACTGTTTTATGCATGTTGACATATTTAACCATTTAATATGTTTGTAATATCTCAAGTGGTTTACTTTTGATTGACAATGGGCATGTATGCCATAAACTTACTAGGTAGTTCTTGTTGTTGATGGGTGGTGACTTGATGAGTATATTGGACGTTGACATGTTGACTGTTGGGTAAAAAAAAAAAAGTTTCATGGATCGGTTGGTGGATCACAATCTTGATTCGCTCTGATCTGTGACCCGCTCCGATCCGTAAGTCGTGGATCGTGGAACAGATCATGATTTTGTAAATTTTTTATGGAACAAAATAGATTGGTGCCCATCCACCTCGATCCGATCTATTGTCATCTCTACATGAGAGACAAAGAAAAATGGGGAGGGAGAAGTCTCTCTACCTTGGGGCTATGCCCTGTGTGAAGTGTGAGGAGGGGGTGGGGAGGAATATATATTTACTATTTGTGGCATAAGGTTGCAATGGAGCAATATGTTGAATGGAAAATTACTATTAATGGTATAAAAATTTGAATTGTGCTTTCTCATTGGAAGAGGCTATGTGCTTGTTTGATTTTAATTATCCTTTCACATTATAATTACTCTTGTTATTAATTTGACTATTGATTTGATAATTATTCAACTATTACCATACATTTTAAATTTCAATTAAATCTCCATCAATCATTTCAACTTATTATAATTTCACATTATAATTTGATGAATAATTCTACTTAGACAAAATAAGAGACAAAAAATGTGACAAAAAGGACACATGGTCGATGTAATTACCGTTGATGTAAATGTGGTGTGATATATTGAAAAATAAGATCTTGTCATGTGTCGGTTTGTTTGAATTGTTGTACTACTTTTTATTCAAATAACACGACTCTAATTTGATTCTCATAATTTGATTCATATTACAATTTCACATTATAATTTAATTCTCATAATTTCACCTATATTGATTGAGCCTGACATTGCAAGAGTATGTGATAATAGTCATATTCATCTGATAATACATGAGTGATTGAAATAGGTGTATGTTAAAATTAGTGCATTTATTTGTCCACTGCTTCCTCGCTTTTGACTTTGGTGAACTCACTTTGATGAAATTGCTTAGAGGTCCACGCAAACTTTGTTATCAACTTACCCTTATTGGTCTCGCCATCTCAGCTTATATCACCGAACCACTGCTACTCACAAGTTGCCACAATATTGGTGTTGACCTTACATGCCTAGCTCCTACTTGGGGGTGAGGAGGCGCTTATACTCCATTGGTGAGTTTGTGGGGGCAATTGCTTATGTGGATGTCGCCATGGAGGAGATGGGGATGGGCTATCTTGCAATTGGTAGTGTTGTCTCTAATGATAGTGGAGAATACAAGGCATAGACACTTTTATTTTTGGTCATTTTAATCTAAATTTCAAACGAGTCTCAAATTCGAAAATAATACTTCTAAATGAGTTATCATCTTATAGGTGTGCGTAACAAATAAAATCAAATGTAAAAAGGAAATTCAAACTTTCATTTGTATAATATAAACTTGTATGAATGCATGATACGTGAATTTAGCCACTTCTTAGAAGTGTCATAAAACTACAGGTATTTTGAGATGCTGTAGAAGCAATTAAAATCTTCACAATAAGTTAAAACCTTAAGTTTAAAAATGATCACTTATTATACGTTTGACGTGATAATCCCTTAAGACGTACACGTAACGTAACGGGAAATCATTAGATATTGCACATGTGAATTTGTCAAATTCATACAACTCATGCACCTCTAAATTCATAATATGGGAGTGGTCACTATTTTGAGTCACATTTACGAAATGGTTAGACAAAAAAAAAATTTTTTTTCTTTTTTCTTTTTTGGTGGGGTTGGTTGGGAGTGGTCAACAAGTATGTAAGTTTTGCTACCTCTTACAGTGTATGATAAAGCAAGAAAATGTACAACACCATACTTCGAGCCTAAGAGTGCCCAGCTAAGGTCTAAGCGCGTTATTACAAAATAAGATAAATACAAAATATTGAAACGGATCAAATAGTATGCTAGCAGCTCTCACGCAATGGGGCCACCACCGTGGACCGCCTAGCGTGTCTGCCACTGTAACGATAAATTTCATCATTGAAATATATACTTGCTCTAAACAGTGGCGGATCTAGATTTTTCAACTAATATAGACGAATAATTACAGTAAAATAAAAGCTACACTATTGGTCATTCTCTTTTAAGTGCTACACTTATTTTTACACCTGAATTTAAAACTAATTGTAGATATGACCTTATACATTGTAAAAACACCCCATTTTTAATTATTTTTATTTTTTATATATAACAATTACATTATTATTAATTGATTTATATATTATTCCATATATATACACACACACTAGGATACTATAAATAAGCAAGCGCTTCGGGTCAATCAAAGCAAGCTCTGCGAGTCTATCAGCTGGCATAGCCTTCTCTGTACTAGAATCCTCCTCAATCGACGTCGTACTTGTGTACCCATCTATGGAACTGTTGTGTTTGTGTCTCGGTGCCGTAGGGCCCGGCTTATTCTCCTCCGTCGCAGGCGCCGGCCCATCAAACGTAAGCCCCTCGAAGAAATTGGAGATCGGCTGAGAGGCTCCAGAAGTGAGAGCCATGACTCACAGGCCTACTCTCACTGCTCATGGACCAGGCCGGCTGAGCCGGCTGCACATTCGGAAGGGAAGGCGGGATTGGGTTCAGGTCGAAGTTGAGATCTGAAGCAACATCGTCGACGAGGATGTCGTCGAGTTCCGGGAACCGGAAAAAGGTCTCAGATTGTGCACGACGATGGTGGCTCGGGTAGGGGTTTCCGGCATCCTATCCAACTCGGTGCGTCCTGGAACGTATGGCCCTGGTGGTATGGACTTTCCTGCAAACTGGGGTTCCATCAAACAACATTTTTTTCCCTGGGTGTTGTGTACTAATTGATTTGCTGAATTCTTGCGTTTATGTGGGTTTATTGGTGGAGGAAAACGAAAGGGAATGATAACAAGAGCAACGGGAAAAGAGATGCGAGTACCGACCTCTCTGACTCTTCTGATCCTCTATATGAAATCTGGTAGGGTAACCAATCTCAACGAGTTGCTGCGGCGCGATTTATTGTCACAAAGAACCTTAATGGGAAAGAGACGCATGAATTGGCGAAGGCGATGAAGGATTTTCCAGTAGAAATGGGTAAAAAGGATGGAAAATCTTTAACGGGAAATTGCTGGGTGATTTTTTGGCATTCATGTATTCTAGACAGACCCATTCTTCATCAAGATCCGCCGCCGCCACCACCACTACCCCAGCCGCCGCCGCCGCCATTACTTTATTTATTTATCTATTTTTTTTTCTTATGACAACAAATATCTTATCTCGATTTTAAATTTCTTATCTTATTTTACTTTTTAAATTTAAGTTACCGGTCAAATCGAATTCATATCCGTTATGTTACTATTTTCCAACGTGTTACCCGAGAATTGTGACAAAAATGAGTGCTCATTTGTTTGTAATGATTACTCTAAAATTCATTGGAACGTAAACTAGCCTCCAATGATTATAACTTTTTCACTATGTCAAACATTAAAATTGTCTCAGGGCATTCAATTAATTCTTTTAGTTTGCAAGCTTTAAATTCTAACTCAATCTGGTCTACATCCATATTAATGCTCAGAAATTGATATCAATATTAACTAGTTTACTCGGGCAATATTGTAACTGAATCTTACTCAATGGTCTCATTGACACACAAAGTTAACATTGGCAATAAAGATAACAAATGTTCCCATTCCATAATCTCTATCGTTCATATTTTAGAACACCTCAACTTTTGCAACATGTTAACATAAGATAACAATGGTAACAAATCAACTCCTACACACTTTTCTTGGTTTAGCCCTCCTATTTCTCCACTTGTTATCTCGTGGCAACATTAAAAAAAAAAAAACACACACACACACACAGAGGAAAAAAAATAAGAAAAAAAGCCCCGGTAACACTCAATAAGTCATGCTAATAGTTTATGATAAAACGGTAGATAATACAGGGAAAAAAAGAAGAAGAAACCCTTTCCATAACCTCTATCCTTCATATATTTGAACACTTCAACTTTTGCAACATGGTAACAAATCAACTCCTACACACTTTTCTTGGTTTAGCCCTCCTCTTGTTCCACTTGTTATCTCGTGGTAACATAGAAAAAACAAAAACACACAGGAAAAAAATAAGAAAAAGAACCTTGGTAACACTCGATAAGTCATGCTAACAATTTATGATAAAACGGTAGATAACACAGAAAAAAAGGGAAGAGAATGGCACTCAGAGAAAAAATGCAAAAAAAAAAAAAAAAATCCCTGGTAACATTATATGAGCCATAGATAACATAGGAAAAAAAAAAAGAAGAGAACATCACTGAGGAAAAAAAAAAAGCAAAAAAAAAAAATCCCTGGTAACATTAGATGAGTCATGCTAACCATATATGTTAAACTAGTAATTCCAACATTTTTTTTCTGTATCTATTTTAGCCATAAAATGTTTCATTTGAATCTTAAACCTCTTTATTATAATGTCGTTTACGTAGGTGTATAACTTAGTATTAACCATTCAAAAAAAATTTCGCCATCATGAGAAAAATTAATGCTATGTGGTAACAATTACGTCAGTACCAATTCGAACCATGATCATTCTACAAATTCTTAAAAAATCTTAGCAACTCATATTATTTCTAATTCTTGTTTTCATTGGGCAACAAAAGTAAAAGTAATTAGCACAGGCGAAGGGGGTGTTTGTATTTGATATACATCAAACTTGAGGCGTGAATCAAGGATAATCTAAGTTGTGTGATATGAAATCTTGGTGGATTGTGTCTATCTACATTAATTAATTTGAAATTGTAATTGAAACCATTAATTTCAAAGCATAGCATGATCGTAGGAAATCAGTTATTGCTCTTTTAATTATTTTATAAAAAGATTTATTTTTTTAATTATTTATTTTGATTTTAGATATGGATGGCATTTTTGAAGGTTGATGTTCTATTTTTACAGTATATGTGTAATAGGGGTGTGTATTTGTTTGACATGCTTGAATGAAGTACTTTTTATGTAAAGAACTCACTATCAAAAGAGAGGTGTGGAAAGCCCAGTCCGTTAGCTATTTCCATTTCGGTTTCAACATAAAAATAGAAATATATATTTATGTTAGCTGAGATCCAACTTCAATTTATTGAGGATGTCAACATTAGATAAGCGATAACTCAATTACATTAATACCGTTCGAAATTTTCAAGCATTCGAAGTATCTAGATAGTGATGTTTACTATACCTTTGAAATCATACCAGTTATTGTTGACACGCCACATCATCCATCTAGTGTTTGAAATTTCAAGATTCAAATTTTAAAATGATAATTTTAAATAAGTTATAATCTCCTAGGAGTGTTTAAAAAGTAAATTCAAACTACACTTGTATAAGAAAACATTGATTTACTTTACTTGTTATGTATAAATGTATTACACATGGATTTTGACACTTATCAGAAGGCCATAAAACTATTGAGTGTGATCTAGCACCCGATGGACCATATGACGTCATAGGTCCATATGGCGTCGGAATACAACTCATAAAACTACTGGTACTTTAAAATGTTGTAGAAGCAATTAAAATTTTTTCACGTTAAGTATTTATGTTCAACTTAGCAAGTTCCGTGAACAATGAATTAAAACCTTAAGTTCGTGTCTAAGCAAACCATTCAATTTTTATAAACTAACTTCTTTATATTTGCCAAATTCATGTAATTCATGCACCTCTAAATTCATAATATGGGAGTGGCCACCATTTTGAGTCACATTTACGAAATGGTTAGACAAAAACAAAAATGTATTTTCCCTTTTTTTTTCTTCCTTTTTTCTTTCCTTTCTTTCATTCTTTCCTTCCTCTTTTTTTTTTTTTTGGTGATCAACTAATATGTAAGTTATATGCAAAATATTGAAACGGATAAGATAACACGTCAACCGCTCTCATGCAGTGGGCAGTGGGGGTCGTGAGAGCGCCTAGCATGCCCGCCACTATTATCATAAAGTTCGTGATGAGAATCCCATCGAAGCGATGCTGATGAAACTCATAAAATATTGACACGAACTCAATGGCGGAGCCAGGCGCTAGTAGGGCGTGGGCCAAAGGGGTGAGTCATATATAGTACACACAGCTAAACCCTTTATATTTATTTATATATATATATATATGTTTCATTGTTTTTTTACAAGGGAAAATTTTTTTTACCCATTTGGGGGGGGCCTACCATGGCCACCCCTACCTCTGCCCGTGCACTAACCTAAGAAAGCTAATATCTAGTAAACAGATGATAGAATTTATCTTGAAATCAATAATCCGAAGCCAATCTAACTAGATTAACAACCCTAACTCTCACTAGTGATAGAATCAAGCCCTCAAAATATAAGATAAACACTCAAAGAGAATTCCCCTTGAATTTGGTTGTTTATCCTAAAAGGATAATTTACACTTAGCATCCCTAACCTTTCAAGTATTAATAGATCACACCCCTAACCTTTAATTTTTCTTATGTAGATCCTCAACGTTTCAAGAATTCCCCAATTTTGTTCCTAATGACATAAATCGTGTATTTCAACAGTTAACCGTCGAAAAGGCCAAACCAAGTTAAGGGTATTTTTGGCATAACAATAAAAAAAGTAAAACAAATAATTAAAAATAGGGGGACGCCCTTGGCTGCCAGAAATGGCAGCCCTTTTGCTGACAGCAGGGAGGGAGTCTCCCCCGTGCTTGCTGCTGGCCTTTAGCTGCCGGAAATGGCAGCCATTTCTGATAGCCAAAGGCCGACAGCAACTAGCAAGCACTGGGGGAGACTCCCCCATTTTTTAAATTTTTTTAATTTTCCCTTTTTTTATTGTTATGTAAAAAATACCCTCAACTTGGTTTGGCCTTTTGGATGGTTAACGGCTGAAATACACGATTTCCATCAATAGAGATAAAATTGGGGAATTCTTAAAAGGTTGTTCCCCTGAAAGGAAAATTAAAAGTTGGAGATGTGATCTATTAATACTTAAAAAGTTGAGGACGTTAGGTGTAAATTATCCATTCTAAAACTATAAGCACAAACACAAGAATAGAGAAGAGGAATATTTCACCAAAGTTGGAAGTTTTTATTCAAGAGATACGTGTTCAAAGTTTGTTTCACAAGAGATAGATGAAGCCTATTTATACTAAGTTACATATTGGAGCAAAAAAAGGGGGAAAGAAATAATAAGAAAATAAAAATTTCAATTTCAATTTTCGGCCTGTCGGGCGGCCTGTTGATGGTGCAAAGAAGAAGGTTGCAGCCGCAACCTTGTACCCTGCGGCCACTTGCCGCACGCCTTGTCCGCACCAGACCAGGGGGTACTTAGCCCCTGGTGCGCGCTGTCATGCGGCCATATGGGGTCTCCTGTGCGGCCGCATTGCATCATGCTACTTCCATGCTTAAATTGCTTCCATGGCCTCTGAACTTCTGAATATGTTTCAAGTTGGTCTCCCATGTTCCCTTCTTGTGTAGTTTAATCTCCAACTCGAATTTCTTGCTAAAATTGATTTCCAACTTCAATCCCATTAATTGTTTTTTGTTCTTCCTCGACCTTTCAAGCTTAGGAATTATCGGTTTCATCTTTGCAATTTAGTCCCCATACTTTGAGAAAATCCACTTTCCTCAAAATAAGTATAATTTGGCTCCAACAGCTATCATAATATTTTTCTTGGCTTCCAAACCGAAAATTCTCATGATTATCATCTTTGATTTGCGCGGAGTCAAAAATGGGACGGATCGAAATCACATCACTTCGTCAACAAAATATTAATGTGTTCTAACTTTTCTCTTGATCTACGTTATGTAACAAAAAATGAGGAATAAAGGCTACCATTTTCTAGACTATTTATCTCAAGACATAAGCAAACTGCCAAAATCTAAAAGGAAAAGGCAAAATAAAGAGATAAAAAAGTAGAAAACCCAATATGATGGAAGGCTAAAGAAACCTCAAGAAAATTTACTAAGAATCTGTGTGTTGCAAAATTTTTCCATTTCAAATCAAGCTTTCAATTACATCAATACCTTTACCAACAAATCTTAAGACAAATACTGTTATTTGCTGTACTTGTTTCCTGTATTTATGCAAATCATGTGAATTTTTACAAGTTGATGTGTTATTCAGTATCTCCTGAAACACATTGTGAGTCCATCAAGATAGTTGCAATAGAATGCAGAATTTGGGCATTTGTTGGCATTATTTGTAATCAAATAACAAACACAATATTGAGTGATTCTACCCAAGAATAAGTGAAGATGAGGGGATCTTGGAAAGTTGTAACCCGTCTATGGTTTCTGAGGCAACATCTTGAAAGAGATCAAACAAGGAAAAATAAGATTCCCCTTGACGTATAGAAAGATCCGTCTTTGTATTAGGTGTTGTTCCGAAGATGGACCGATATGCAGCTGAATCGAGTTCAAATCACGAAATAGACTCTTGCTTCTAACTACACCATCCTATAAAGAACACCTTGACAATAAAAAGCAATGAATAAAAGAATCATATATATAGGTGCAACGGGTCTTCCATCAACTGCAGATTTCTCTGACCTACATAAAGCAAAAAATGCCGATTAGTAGCATCTCGTGCATGCAGCCAACAATTAAGGTGATACTAGGAACTCGTAAAGCATGTCATTCAAAGTAAAATGTGAAGAATACACTTCATTTCAATGCAGTAACAAATCACAAAAAGGTAGTGATTAACAACTTCATTCCACATGACTTGCTATGAGGTACGAAGTTGCCATTTGCTAAGACAGTATCAGAAACTGTATTTGGATATAAAATAGATTGAAAATGGTTACAAGTAGTCTTTGTGTGTATAAAGTCAAAAACTTCAATCTAGCATCGTTCAAAATTTTTACCTGGAAACTCCTGCAGCTTTAGTTGTGAGTCCAAACCCAAAGGGGAAAAGTGGATCATAGTGTGGATCCCCGACGTTCATTGGGAGCTGGTCCACAGTTTTGAACCAAGTTCTAGAAAGTTTTCCACTAAAACCATAGTCTCCAAAAAGAACATCAGTCACACCTTGTCCTTCTGTACCAGGTAACCAGGCTGCCACAAGTGCATCAATTTGTGAAACATACTGTTCAATCGCGACTGGTCGACCAGATATGATGACAACAATGCACTTGACGACCCCACAAACATTTTTTATCACATCAAGTCCTGGTTTAGGAATTGTGAGATTTTGGTTGTCTCCAAAATACTCTGCATAAGGATACTCCCCAACAACAACTATGGCATAGTTAAATTTCTGGGATTTGACATACTGCTTGTCAGGGTTCTCACAGAAGAAAACTTTTGTGTCTTTATCCACTGTAGAATTTATTGCACTAAGAATTGTAGTTCCTGCAAGTGAAAAAGTTTTGCCAGTGATGTTAAGTACCAGGGGAAGAAGTCCCGCCGTAGGAATTTAGAAGTGGATTTAAGACATTAAAACAAAAAATATAATCAAGCATGCAAAAAGAAGTTCAGTAAACAACGACCTTAAGTAATATTCTCTCTGTTGATACTCTACCAGATCATCTTATATGGGCTATGAGATTTGAGACAAATTTCATATTTAATCATGATCTTAAGCCTATCTGTATATGCTTTAAAGTGATCAAGTAAAATGCAAATGTTTCTAGAATCACTTTGCGTTCTAATTTACCACTCGCTTCACGATTTCAGCTTTACGTCCTTAAAAAGTTTAAAAATTTGTGGAAACAAAAGTCACTCAGATGCAAGTAATGACTTCAAATTTCATGTGTAAATTTTCTTAAAAAATCACAGACACAATCAGAGTTGGATATACCAATTGTGTAGTTGTTGCCACTCCCTCCCTGCCAAGTTATAGTCCATCCACCACATTGATAACCCAGATTGTCAGCATGGGTGCCAGCAACTAGAATTTTGGGCACTTTCTTAGGCAACGGCAATACTGGATCGTTTGCATTCTTCCCATTCTTCAGAAGAACAAGTGATTTTCTAACAGCTTCCCTGGCCAAATTTCTATGTGCCTGTTATTGAAAGACGTCAGACCATTCACAACAATAGACTCATAGATTAAGGCCTTTTTTTGTCATGTGTACGTGTTTAAAGGATATAGCAAGCATTACTCCTACTCGTCACTCTAGAAGAAAAATTCACTTGGCTTATATAGGAGGAAAGAATATAAATCTACCGGGCTTCCAACTTCATTGACAAGACTAAAATCAGAAAGGGGGTTCTCAAAAAGTCCCATGGTGAATTTGACTAGCAAAATTCTTTGCACTGCATCATCAATACGTTCCTGTGGAATAAAGTTGTGTTTGACTAGTTGCTTCAGGTCTTTAATGAACTCAGCATATTGGTATGGGATCATAACCTGTAAAAATTCAAAATTATTCCTCTTGAGTTCAAGACTAGATATCATGAAAACAGTTGGACCAATTTCAATTTTGTGTTAATCAAAAGAAAGATGCTAACCATATCAATGCCGGCCATAATGCTTTTTAGAACAGAGTAAGTGTAGTTTTTACCCGGTGGAGAGGTAATCTTGTCGATGCCTAGCCAATCTGAGATAACAAAACCCTAATGGAATTTTTTGCAACGTAAATTAGGCACAACTCTACAACATAAAAAGAACAAGATACAAAAATGATTGTGCAACCCAGATAGTGCATACAAAGCAAACAGTTTATCCATTCATATCAATCAGCATCCAACTTTTTTTAGCATATGGCATGTATTCAAGAATAAAAATGTATAAAAAGTAATAAGCAAAGACAGTACGAACAATATCAACTAGAGGAATATTAATAACATTAACCAAAGTCATCATACACAAATATTAATGGATAAGTACAAATCTAAAAATGTAAATATTGGATCCTTCTAGTTTTCGATGCACCTTAGACACTTTAATATAGACTCATACAAGTCAAGATCTTAAAGTACTTTATATTAGTAGCGCCAAGTCTATTGAATGCAAAATAAAATATATAAACATGGATGAAAATGTTTAATACCCTACCTTAAATTTAAGATTACCCTTTAGAAATCCAGTAATCATATCCCGATTTGCATGCATCTTTTTCCCGTTCCAGCTAGAGTAAGAAGCCATGACTGTTGAGATACCCTTATTAATTGAGTCATAGAAGGGAGGCATATGAATGCTAAGTAATCCATGCATATCAATCACAGTGTTATTTTCGTCTATCCCTTTGGTTGTCCCCCCATCACCAACAAAGTGCTTTGCAGAACCTATTACCTTGTTCCTGAGAAAAGGAGGTAGATCAGTAGAAGAAAGCAGTGCTTTCACATGTCTAGTCTAACAAAGGTATAGAGAAGCTACTACCGTTGTTGAACCTTTAAAACTCAGTGAAGAAAAAGATTGAAATGACGATTATAGAAAAATAATATAACTCTGGCAATGTCAACCGGGTACATATCTAGAAAATAGAGTCCCAAAAGATCTTAGTATTATGCTAACGTTTGACATATATTAATAGTTCTAATGATAACAAATGACAAGATTGAAAGCGACTTCAACGTATAACCTAATCCACAATTAAGGTACAATAGCACTATAATCATGTAATGATAAAGCAAATAACATCAAACAAATACTAATAGATTAATTACCACTTGCAAAATTGAATTGTAATCATAAAGATGCTTTAATTCGATTAGATTCCATACTTTCCAACATATGGGAATCCCTTTTCAGCACCGCTTGGAATTTCACCTTGTAACCCAAATATAATGTCTGTCATCTGTTGAACTACCTTAGTGTCCTCGCTGTAACTCTCATAACACCGGCCCCACCTTGGATCTCTGCTAACCTAAAGGTTTAGCAAAGAATATCTTAAACAATCTGCAGTACTTAGAGTCTAAAATGATTAATAAAACACATATTAGACTAATTATTACTTACTGCAATGCAAGGAGCAAATGCATAAGTCATTCCAGTAGCTCTGACTTCAACAGCAGTTGCATCACCAATCTTTCGCACTAGTTCAGGATCCCTGTGGCAGTGGAAAGAATTAAGCTCATCAATCATCATGTTTTAATATTATATGACATGATACATGATAGGAGTAAAGACGACAGTTTGATTATTACATAACAAGTGGGTTTAATTAGACAAAACCAACGTTTTCTTCCCCCATTTGCAAATACCAAAATCATTAACCTCTTTCTTGAAATCTCAACTGCAAAAAACAAACTCTAAACCCCCAAATTGCACCATTCACCCTCTTCTTCCTCCATGTATCCAATCTGCCGCCGCCCCTTGGCGCCACCACTTTGTAGCTGCCTCTCATCCACAATCGATCGCCGTCCATATATCATCTTTAATCGAGTCTAGAAGAATGAGAGAGTTCGCCTTCGTAATCAAATCGATCTAATTTGAGAAGGTTTTCTCGGTGGAGGCAAGAGGCGACAGAAAGATCTTAATTAGTCCAATTTGCAATCCTCCTATTTATCCTCTTGTTGTTTTTGTGTCGATTTTCGTTAATTTTAAGCCCCAAGTTCTCCAAATATCATATTTTTTTTATCTGATTTTTGTTGATTTTGTGCCGAATTAGGGTTTCGAAATGTAGGGCTTGAGATAGGTTCAAGTACTTGATTTCGTCTTGAATTTGTGTTTATAAAATTTGTGTGGCGATTATAGTAGTGTTGTAGATGGCAATTTGTGACTCCCTAGAGTGTGAATATGACACGTATGATTGTGAATGTGACTCTCTTAAAACTTATGACTTGTTAGAGTTGAGTTGTGACTGGTGGTGTGACGGTGGTGCGGCAAAGTGTGATGTGTAGTTTTGTGACCAGTACTTAAAAATCACATACTCACAATAATATGGCCACCTGATTCTTATAAAAAAAAAAAAAAAAAGGTGATTAATGCACCTTGATTTTTAGAAATAGTTAAGAAAGAAAACACTGGTATTTATTTATCAATAAACCCCTAACAAGTGAGATGGTACTTGCCTGGTAGCACCAAGCCCAATATTATGTGGAAATATCGTGGCATTATAGACATTGTTATGTCCATGAACAGCATCAATTCCATAAATGATAGGAATCCCCAGACGAGTAGACAAAGCTGCCTTCTGCAAGCCATTCACCATTTTAACCCAATCAGCAACAGTAGCATTTGGTTTAGGTGAGCTTCCACCACCACTTATGACACTCCCTACATAAAATTCCTTCAGTAAATAGCATCATCTTTTTTCTCCGTATAATGAAAGACTGTGACGGTAATCAATAAGACGTGCACATGATGAATTCTACGCTTCTATGTGACGAAAAGAGATAAATTTTGGAGATTGAACTTTTTCTTATAAACTAATATATGAAAATTTTTACTTTTTTGTACACCTAAGGGAGAAACCGCCCCTACGGTCGTAAGCATATGAAGATAGTTGGAATGAGTACATTCCTTGTCTAATTCAGGGGAAATGCAGATTCTTTTCAAGATTATAGAATATATTCACAAAATTAAGGTGGTACGAGAACTCAAGAATTTAATCAAACACAATGTCTCGGGCCACTGATGTGATTTGTAGGGTTGGTAATATTCTCACAAAATGAAGCTCAATAGAAAGGCTTTATCTTCCAGTTCTTGATGACATGCAAAACAATCTAGCATATCTTTATATTACAAGCATTACCAAAAATTACTACATAGATTAAAGCACACACATAGAAACACATATTACTATGTGTTGGTGCATTACCAATGTAGTATTTCTTCAGGACGGTGGCATTGGCAACACTCCTGTCAATTTGGACCATCTGTCCAATCTTTTCATCCAGTGTCATTCTACTTAGAAGATCTTTCACTCTTGCCGAAATTGGCTTCCTGGGATCCTTATACAGAAAATTCTCGTGCCCCATTGTTCTTCTGCAATCCCAACATAAAACCAAGATCCCCACCCACAAAACTAAAACTTTCCCAAACATCATTTTTCATACAATATTATCAACTTCACCGCAAGAACGTTAGTAGTTAGGGGGTTCAAGTTGAAATTTTGATGGGTTCCCACAAAAAAGAAATGCTATACAAATGGAGAAAAGAGGGGTTGCTGCATGAATAACTGGTGGAAAATTGAGTGTGGATTCAGAAAAAAACTGAGATATATTTATAGGATTTGTGTTCCTTAACTTTCTCTGAAGTAGTGGAAAAGGCGAGTGGGTTTTGGTGGGGAGGCATTCTCTCTGCTACTTGGTTGATTGTTTTGGTGTGTGAGCAAATGACAGTTATACCCTTCCAGTTTCTTTAAAAACTTTGAGAAATTTTAGGTTGGATTCTCAAATTTTTCATGTAGCATGATCGTGAGTGTTCTTAATCAAACAAAAAGATAAACATAGATAATGCAAATCATTGAAATCATCAAAGGGTAAAGGAGAGTAATAATAGGAAGAAAAACTTATTTTAAGGAGAATTTAGAAACAATAAAGAAGAACGTGAAAAACGAGAGAGAATTGAAGAAATATGTGAAAGAAGAATAAAAATGGTGAACTACACAAACGTGCTTTTAAAAAAAAATAAAAAAAAACCAATATGAAAGAAAACTTCATCAAGATCTATAACTTTCATAATCTGAGAACTAAAAAAAATTGGTGTGTCTTATTGTCAAAAATTTTCCATGAAAAATGGCTTTTTCCTTATGTGAAGTTCAATTACCGATACTTCAATTGACTAGAAAATATTTGCTTTCTATATAAATTTTATTCTTGTAATCAAATGCACCCTAAATGATTTTTAAAAAAAAAAATATTATGGGGAGGTTATAGAGAAGGGAAATTGAACCCTTGTAAAGGGCCCTAAGTGACTTCTTAGTTTTATAAGTTGGTGAACTTCATCATATATTGAATTAAAAAGAATAATTATACTTCTTGTACATAAAAAGAATAAACGGATATATATATATATACACACATATAATAAACGTGATGAACATTAATCGGAAAATGATATAATGCATGGGAATATATTCTCGTCAAGTGGAATGTGTGTCAAAATCTATGTTAATAGTTGTGTCCATACTTCGTATAGCATCACTCATCTACAAAAAACAACCTTTTTTATACTTATTTAAATTTAATTTAAGAATAGTCATTCAGTTAATAATTATTCTCATTAAACTAGTTATTTCGAATGTGAAAGATGAACGTGGTTGAATGATAAGTTTCGTTTAAAATTTTGTGTTTTAGTACTATCTAGAATATTTATTTAAGGTCCGTTTGTCATTGATTATAAACCAAATGGTTTATAACACATTTTGAATTTTAAATTCTTGAAACACTTGTCAAATTCTCTCATTGACATCTCACCCCCAAAGCACATCAAATAACAACTTTTCAAAATTTAACCAATCAAATTAAGCCACATGTCTTCAAAATTTAAATTTTAAAATATATTATAAACCAATCTAATTATAAACAATACCAAACGGACCCTAAACCTTAAAGTTGAGAGTTTAGCATACATGAAAATTTGATTGGATTGTGGACCAAAATGAATTATAGAAATGTGACCATGCCAACCTTTTAATATGTTATTATCTGTATATACAGTCAAGTTCAAATTACATGCACGCCAACCTTTTGATAAATATTCTCAATGAATAGTAGAAAACGAGTAATTCTTTTATATATTTTTTATTTTGATTCGAAATTGTCAATTCTTTATTCATCTTCTTCACCCCATCCAACATCAATATGAGACGTGCTTGAATCCTTAAAGGGTCATGAATAGACAATCTACACTTTTCATTTGTTTTCATCGAAAAGAAAAACCCAGCATCTCCTCTACTTTTTATATTCACACTGACATCGCAAAAGAAGATATAATAAAGAGAGAAAAAAATAAAGACAAAAAGTTTCTTTCACTCGTACATAACAATTGAACGAAATTCTTTTCTCTACGACATATCGAATTAAAGTTCTTCCTTGTCTTCTAAGAAAAGGAAAAGAAAAGAATATAGATATATACATGCCCGCAGAATTGTCAATGCATGTCCAATGGTGAAGCAGTCATATATTGGAGAAGCTTGTAGGGCAAACAAAGAACTTTTCTGACTTTTCTTTCTCTTCCACAGTAAGATATTCCTAACATTGACATCAACCTTAGGATAAATCAAAACCTATAAATACACACACACACACACACTATTGGAAGCAATAATATCGGAATTGTCTCACACTTAAAGAAAGAAAAATTTACACTCGACACAAATCAACATCAACATATATATTTCAAGTTTGAGAGAAGTTGATAATAGAGAGAGCTTGTGGTTGTACTAATGGCAACACCGAGGCAGAGACGTGGTGGCGCTGCCGGTCCAAGACTGGGTCCTGTCCGAACGGTTTTTGAAGATTACAGACCTGTTTCAGAATGGTCAGAAGATGATGATACTTACATTCTCACTATCGAAGTTCCTGGTATTTTTTTTTCTTATTTTCCTCTCTTTGTTCTTCAACTGTTTCGTTCTTTTAGAACGATGTTGTGTCTTTAAGCAATTAACTTAAGATTGTGAGTAGACGTGTGTCCTGCCAGACCATGAACGTCATTATACGTCGCACTAGATTTACACCTCTAACAAGCTGACAAATAAAATAGGCACCAGAGTAAGGGTTTTTTAATGATATTTACCTTGTTTCCCCTGAAGGTTTCACGAAGGAGCAACTGAAGGTTTCAACTGAAGACCGGAATATCATCAGGGTTCGTGGGGAGCGCCTGGCTGCTGGCAACAAATGGCTCCGTTTCCAGGAGGATTTCCGGACTCCTGACAACTCTGAACTCACATCGGTTCGTGCAAGGCATGAGGGGGGAACTCTAATTATTACAATCCCAAGAAGGAAGATTGCAACCAAAGAAGAAGCCACTCGAGGAACCCTTAGCCCTTCCCCCAAAGTTCAAGATCGAGTCCTTCCTACTCAAACTACAGACACAAAACTTCCCAGGGTAACAGAGCCTAATCTGCAGGGCCGGGATAGCGTTACCCCACTGAGTACTAGGAAACCAGTTACAGAGGACAGAAGTACTAGGAAACCGATTACAGAGGACAAGGCTCCAGAACCCAAACCAGAGATCGAGAAAATGACGGATGGTGATGTGAGGAAGAAAGTTGGACAACCAGAAGAACAAATCCAAAAGAGGACAGAGAAACAAGTTGAACCAGAAAGCATTGCCGACAAGGAAGGGAAGAAGATTGCTGATCAGAAGGCAAGTGACAAAAGTTCAGAACTTCCAGGGATCATGAGAACGACTGGTGATCATCTGAGTACCATAACAAGTCAACAAGAAGACAAATCGAAGAGTTATATTGGAAAAGGTAAAGAAATAACTGAAATTGAAGATCAGAAGAAGATCAAATCATCAGATCCTGGGGCTTTCAGAACTGAACTGAAAAAGTACAAAAAGGCAGTGGAAGGGATTGGAGAACTAAGTGAAGAGAGACAATCGCTGGTGAATATGGGGGCAGCGCTGCTAGTTATTGTTGCACTAAGTGCTTATGTTACCTACAACTTTGCATCACAGAATGCTAAATAGCTACAGCCTCTGGATGCCTGTACATATTTATGCATATGTATGATCTATACAGCAAACAATGAATAAATTGTCTCAATAGAAAAGCAACAAGTTATCCATTCTTCCAAATATTATCGTAAAGAATTAGGTTCCATTTGGTACCCATGCTGCTTGCTTCTCTTTTGGCTTGTGAAACTGATTAAAGAACATATTTCTGATACTTTTCGAACACATATGTCAACGAAATTAGGTAATTTAGAAAGCTTACACCTACTGCAAGACAAAACAAAAAATGAACAAAGTGATGCAGTTTATGTCATGAGAGCATAATTCCTGATTTCCACGGATGAAGTAATTCGAAAAGGTTATGACAAATAAGTTGCTACCAATTTATCTACTTGAATCAAACTCAACAAAATCATCCTAATAAATATGAAACTGCATAGCCTTTGGTGAGTGGACACTTTTTCATCATTGATGGGGACATTAAAGATCTCTACCTGCAAATCCTACACCTCTGAAGACCTCCTCTTTCTTCTTGAACTTGTTCCTCCATTGTCCTCTGCAGCAGAATTGTCCATTGCTGCAACAGAGTAAAGTCAAAACATTACCCTCAAAGGAAACACACCTTGCAGAAAAATAGATGGATGTGGATAATGAACAGGGCATCAGCGCTATTGGAAAGCCAGATTCAGAAGATTGTTCTTTGAAACCTAATTTTACCTTCCAGAGCAAATTACAATTCTATATGCACGGACAGGGAAAACATATACATAGCAAAGCCATCAAACTCTTAAAACACTATTCCAATTCCAAAGACCCAACCAGATATTTTTTATTTTGTGAGATATCAATACCCACCAATGTGTCGCGTCGTTAGTATCTTTACAAACAAACTGCATTCTTTACTTCTACATCACCAAATAATAGTGCAGAATATTAAACAAGGCCAGATAGTATAACTCCTTCATTTTTATTGGTAATTCTCCCTCCCAAACATGCTACAGAAAATTTAGTAGTTACCAAAATTACTAAAAAGTTGGGTATGAACAAAAGCAATTATATTTCTGAAGTAACTTCTAAAAATATGATAGCAAACCTGTCTAGTTATGTAAAACTATTGAGAAAGATCTAAGAAACAAAAAGGCCTAATGAAAACAATGGTTGAAAGAAATTTCATAAATTTGTTCTTTGAGTATGTCGATCGTGAACATTTGACTGAACTCACTTGAAGCAAATAAGTTTACCTTCAAGAGGGGTGGATATCTGGCTCGTTGGGCGGCCACTCTGTCCAGCCTCTTCGGAAAGAGCAGATGCAGACTGGTTACTGTCCCCCTGCTTCGAAGTACTTCCGACAAACTTGTCCTGCGGTTCAGGAGCATCTGGGGATGGATCAGCAGGTAAGAAGCATATTTCACCCTGTGACATATCTGAATCACTGAAAGCAGAGTCTTTTTCAATTGCCACAATATCAATTTCTTCATCCTCATCGACATCAGTTTCTTTCACCTGTAACAAGACAAACATGTTTAACACAGGAATGGAAAGAGAAGAGAAGGAAAGAGTTCTGTCTACAAATGTCATTTGACCTTTTCAGTTTCTGGCATTAAATCAAATTCATCCTCTCTTTCTACATACTCCTCGTTTTCCTCAAGCTCCTTGAAGTCTGGAGCAAATGCACTCCAATTCTCAGTATAATCTTTGGCCCAGATATAAACTAAGCCAGCCAAGGAGACAGAAACAACAATAGGGCGAACAGGATGCCATGCTAAATCTATCAGTGCCTCCTTCGGACCTTCAAGGATTTTTACAAGATGCCCAGCCCTATCCCATATGTAGATCTTGTGCTC
>CAVNYN010274185.1:0-20523 GCA_963692815.1 Nyctanthes arbor-tristis
TTTGAAATATTTCACTAGTATACAGCTATACGATGTATTTGACTATAAAATTGTGATGATGGAAGATGAGAATGAAGTATATTGCAATGGAAGAAGAAAAGGAAGAAGAATGAGATGTGGGTAGACACAACCATTCAATGCATTTTATGGTCTGAAGGAGAGAAAAGCATATCTTAGAGTCGACAATTATAGAGAAAAATACCAACTTAACACAACTAAACAAAAAGTATATAGATTAAACACTATATAGGACTCATGAGGACCGATTAATTAATATGATATCTATATATTGACTCAAGATTTTAAAATGACAACTTTTTTCATCGACACGAGTGAAGTAAAAGAAGAAAAAAATATATCACAATATATAACAAGCAAGCGAGATGTTCGGCATACCTTCAAGTTGCTGAAATATGAATCCTTCATCAGAAATAAAAAAAGATAAATAATTATCTCTGTTGCAGCAGATTTGGGATCCTAAGAAGTAATATATATAGAGGCACCAACAAATGTTCGTTTTTTTACTTTTCACTAAATCTTACTGACTTTTCAACACGAAAAAGTGTGGCATGGTCAAAGTTAAATAAGAGTGAGATGAGTAATAGAGATCAGGATAATTGCAAGACACCTTTTATATGCTAAATGTCAAAAATTTCCATTGAGTCCTTACAAACGTGTGATCGAATGGATATAGAAAATCAGCTTGAAAGCCTCCATATTTCCTATAATCCTCCAGAAGCCATTCGGGATCCACCAGAAGTGTGCACCCACAATGGCTTTTATTTTGATTATTGCCATCAATGTTAGTGTAAATTATTTGCAGTTCTTGGAGCCTCTTCGGGATGTTTGCCTGGTGACAACAATAAAGACCATCACAACTGGTACCCGTAGAATTAGAACCATCTTCACAAATTGCAACACATGCATCAGCAGTTCTTCTGTCGTGCCATTCATCAAGAAAGGTGGCTCGATTTGTGAAGTTTCGATAAGTCATCAGCAACAATGGGGGGGCAATACATGCCTTCCCAAATCCAAAGGAATAGGATACTGACAATTTTATGTTTTTCTGGAAAGTTTGGCATTGACATACGTACTGCAAATTTTCATTACTTTCATCAACTATGACAAGTGATGAGAAGGAACAGCAAACCCATTCTCCTCTCAATTTTACAAAAGCAATTCATAGACTAATATTAATTTAATTCAGTAATTGTTTCCAGTACATTCCTGCTTTTTATTGAGACGAAACTTAAACATTTAGAAAAAGGGCAGACCTATTCCAAACACCCAGTCATGTTTGCCATGTCTAGTTATCCTACATTAATCACTTCATATCTTACAAAGATCAATGCTATGATTAACACCTTAATTTACCTGAGACTAGTCCATAAAGCTTCCTCAACGTTTGCCTAACCAACATTTTATGTATGATACATGATACTTGCTAAAGACATATTTTCATTTGCACTTCTCTGCCCAATTCCAAAGATTTGGAGAATCAATTCCAAGCAATTTTTCTTGTTGTTTTTTTTTTACAAACATAGAATTTACTGTTGTATATAGAATTATCATGATTAGTTCAGGCAGTGCTTATTGCGTTGTTGGCAAGAATATTAACTAGAAAGCAAGATTGCATATACTTGAGGAAGTTATGTACAGTGAATCTTCAGACATGAAGTATTCACATGGGACATCCTAAGTACAGGATACATTTCTACCCTTTGTTAAGATAACATTTAAACATTTCAACAGGGTCTTGGCTCCGACTAGTTATCCCAGACTAATCGTCCTGTGTTATATTATTAGCACCTCAGACTCATCCATAGATGTCCCTCAAATTGACTAAAGACTATTTTTGGAAAACCTTCAAATCTTCCAACAGATTTTCACCAATAAAAGAAATAGTATTTTCTTATCGCGCATCCATCTGGAAGGCAATCCTTTAACTTTCAGCTACACAAAAAATTTTCTTTTATGCATATTCTTTGACTGGCAATAATAGGATTCAAGCAAAAAATGAGAACCTTCATAGCCATTAACTTGTATCTCTTCTAGACTTCTACAAATTACTCTTCTGCTAGCTTTCGGTTGTACACAAATCAATCTGAAAATCAATTATATAGATCCATTTGAGACCAGTAAATGCATAAATTTCAGAACTTCCGGTTATCACTAAGTTGCTTGGCTCTTTTTTCCTTCTGTAGTGTCTTTGCTGACTTTTCAAGCTGAAACAATACAAATTATCGGTCAAGAAAGTTACAATTGATATTTCAATACATGGCCCATGCCTTCCACAGACAAGTCATACTCATCTAGAGGGCCAGTACACTTTCATCTATCGACAATTCCAAGTACAATTATAATGGAAAGTATATATTTTGATTCTGTTCCCTTCCTTTTCATCTTTCATACAAGAATTTGTGGCTTTATTATCTTTTACAAGTCCATGATAATTTTCTTTTGTTCATCGTTGCCACTCCAAACATATTCTGTTCCATTATTTTTGTTAGTTGCAGAAGGAGTCATGGCATTTTAATTTTTTAACACTTGCAAACTCTTCCAGGAAGAAGAAGAAGAACACACGTTCTTCACTTACCTCTCTCACTCAAGCGGGCGGCTGTATGTCTCCTTAATTTTCTCCATCTCCGGCCACCACCTTCCGCCATTAATCTCACCATACATTTAAGAGTAACGCTATTTAGTACTATTGGTCTTGGCACCATATTAAGGTGGCACTAAATGATAAGTTGAATTAAGTAGATCATTTATTTATTTATTTAATTCCACTTATCATTTAATGACACATTAGATGCCACCTAGACTGGTGCAAAGCACCACTGGTGCTACATAGCATTATTCTACATTTAATAAGAGATCATTACTGCCCTTCCCCATGCCCATACAACTTTCCTTCATGAGAGGGTATCTTTAAGTAGTGCTATTTATCAACACTAAAGACTCGTCTCCAATTTAGTTACATTTTTACATTAGAGGATGAGTGGATAATTATAAATATATAGAGACATTCGCCCATAGACTGAAGATCGATCTCCAATCTAGATAAATAACATTATTTAATTTTATCATTTTGAGATGTGTCCAGAATTCCTTTCTAAAACCTCCACAAGTTTTGGACTAGGTCGAAGGCCCTGTAATGAGAGATTTTTGAAAATTTTTCTATCTAAAATGCATATTTTTTATTTTTGAGTGGATTTAATGTCAATTACTAATCTTTTTCTTAGCAATTGAATGACATGTAGTAAATGCTCGATCTCTTGTCTAACGTTGTGGTGGGATAATACGTGTAAATTCTCGATTAGCTTTCACGTCGTAAACCTCCAACGGCATAAATTCCGTAAACGTATGGCGGAAGTTCGTTTTTAGTGTGGCACACAACATGCACAAATTTCCTTGTTTCTTTTACAAGTATTTTTTTTAATTAAATAATTTCTCTAATATTTTAAATTAAATTCCCAACTATTTTTATTTTATTTAAAAATTTATGAGTGATTTAATTCCTCTTAAACTTAGTTTCTGTTAAACTTTATTCAATTTTTTTTTCTGACGGCACCACGTTCATAATTAGTGACATCCGTAAATTTCATTATTATTCATTATATTAATGAAAAACATACCAATTACAATGACTCAATTCAATTATTGAGACCAACGATGATAGCTCGACTCATGAATAATACTCGTTATCGGGATGAGATCTTAAGTTCAAGTTTATACCCTTATCCGAAATTCTCTAATTGTAATATATATATATATATATATATATTCAACTAATTGTCGCCAATTAACTCTACAAAATTTATTTTCAGGTTACAAAACCTGAAATACTTATATGTTTATATAATAATGAGTATACAATGAGAGAGAAAGACACCTAAAAAATATTTTTTTTTTTTAATTTTCACCTTTTAAATTGCATTTGTCACTTTTTCTCACATTTTCCTCTCACATTCTCTTAGGGATGGCAACGGGGCGGGTTGGGGTCGGGTTTGGCTTCCCCTGACCCCACCCCGATTTTTTTTACCCCGCCCCGATCCCCGATCCCCGAGAATGTCGAATTAATACCATCTCGACAAACGGGTTGACAACTTCCAGCAACAGTTGTTCTATTCTCAAGCAGAGTAACTGCATTATGGCAGCCTATTACAGCTAATGTATTATATCCCATTGAAAAATTAAATGGAGTTTCTGATAGTGATACTCCCAAAGATAACTCCCTCGGTTCAGTAGAGCAATTGAATATGGGCTGCACATGCTGGTTCAGAGTAATTGTACCGCGATCCAGGGAAATATTAAGCACTTCAAGGTTGGGGTTGAGGCTGGTTAAGAAAGCTCTAGGTCGATTTGTGGTGTTTTGGCAGTTTATTGTAAACGAAGAATTAGCACTACATTCCATTCCAATTCCAAAAGGAAATGGGACTTCAACATTTCCACACTTTTCTTGACAGTTTTGCTTCGCCAGGCGTACTGCAAATGCCATTGGTCTCATTATCCATAGCGCAAAGATGAAGCAGACAAACAACTGCAAACTCATAGATCGCAAGGCCCATGCGCAAAACTTGCAATCTGCAGATCTCGATGGAGATGGAATCATCAATAAATTTGTGAAAGAATTATCCATATATTGTCACATGTTTGGGGATTCAGGGGCATAACATAACAATGAGGTTAAATACAAATGTATACATCATTGCGCTTATCATTTCGGAGATGAATTAGTGTGGTTTATGCAATTCATAATTTTATGATTTATGATCTTTAAGTGCAGAATACTAATAGTCAAGTAATGATTAATAATATAAAAAAGAATAATTCTACTTAAAAAAATTTGATGTAGATATTTATGGTCCACATGATCAAAGTGATAGTATGATATTTAGAGAAATAAGAACCTGCCAAATGCGTGGTGTGTATATTAATCTTGTGTGAATTTTTATGTACATGTAACATCACTCAATAAAAGTATCATATTTCTCACTGCCATTTATGATGCATCCCCTTCCCCATCCACCCCAAAACCAATGATTATATAGTTTTTTCCTACGTTGTAAAGCATTTCTTTCGTTACCATAATTCTTCAAACAGAAGACGCTCTCTATTTTGAATATGTAGTAAATATTTAAAACTAAGTTCCAAACAGAATCCCTAAATTAATTTTTGAAAATAAAAAGCTGAGTTTGACCCTTTAAGTTTAAAGAGCCAAATCCACTCTATATAATTCATAGCAGATCGGAAGATTCAGTTCTACTTTTTCTTGGTTTAAGAAAATAAAAATGCATCAATTTATTTAAAGAGAAGAATAAAATAAAATAAATATTTCTAAAAAAAGTAAAATAAAGATTTAAAAATAAAAAACTTGTTGGAAAATGTTAAGTAAAATCTCCTCTTTATACTTAAAAGATACCCTAAAGTGCAAAAGGTTCTCTTTTAAAAGAATAATATTTTTGAAGATGCTCTCCTTCATAAAGATTATTATAATATAAATAATACTCGCTTATATCTATTAATATACTTGATTACATAGACGCCAAATAAACGGGCGCCATATACGGTCTTAGTATAGTACTAATAGGCATTTTCTTAATTGATTAAAACGTCATCTAACAAGGAGAATATGATTCAAATTGGCGATTGTTACAACAGGATATATATGGCTATCATACATATTATGGAATTAAATGGTAATAAGTACTATTATATTAACATATTATTTAATGCCACATTACATGATAATCATCACAAATAATGCTAACTAGCACAAGTACTCGTTAAAAACGCACAGAGATAGATGCATACTTTTATATTTCTTTCCCTTTTTCTTTTGGTTAGACAGACGAAAATTGTCAAAGTTGCAGCCAAAAGATGGGGAAAAAAAGAAAAATGAAAATCACAAATGTCTCTTTGAGTGGTTGTACCCAGTACGGCGATACATAGCACAGTGGAAGATTTGGGACTTGACAAATCATGTTAGCTAGCGCTGCCCGGTTTGAGGATAAATGATTGATGAACTATAAATTGAAAGGAGGCCAAGATAATATAATGCTTCATTGTAGAGTATCATTGCGGAAGTATGAACGAATCATACATTAATTAGACATTAATGCCTCATTCAACTCAACTTCTTTTTTCACTAACACAAAATTCAAAAATTAAATCAATATTAGCCACATGTTCTCTATAAATTATTATTACTTCCCTATAATCTCTCCCCACTTTTCAACCACATTTCAAAAAACAAATTTACTTCCAACAAGAAAGCTAAAATTTTAACAACAAAGAACAAGCGAGTAAAAGATAAGTCTATAAAGAATTTTGTTGTTTTGGTCAACAGGTAACTTTATTTATTTATTTATTATTATGGAAATGTTTTTAACTTTTTGATATGAGACCTTAATTCTTTTTACACAGCATCCATTGCCCCAACCTACCACAGTAAGCGAGTAGCTCATAAAAAACCTAACCCCAGGAGTATCAAAGGAGCCCTTAGATACCTCCATGATGAAGCTTCTGCCGTCATGAGCTAATGGCAACGGGTCACATCATGCGAGGCATTTTTTAACGACCCACCAAAATTCCGGGTAAATCGGATAGGGTTGAAATTATGACACGTTTAAAATTTTTTTATTTTTTTGTTTTTTCTTATATTTCATATTTTTTATTAATTTTTAAATATTTTTCAATTTAAAGGTGGGGTAGTTCACGTCGAGGCCAGACCGCGACCCAGTTTACCCCCAAATGACCTGAACTTGCCCAACCAGCCAAACTCAAAGGGTGAAAAACTTTTAACTCATTTACGGCTTTTTTGGGTCAGCTTAAATTGGCATTCCGATCCAAATGGCACCACATTAATGTGATTTCATGAGGAAATAAGGTACTTGACATTGTATGATGTCAAAAAAGGAAAAAAAAAAAAACAAAAAAAAAAAGGTACTTGACATCGTAGTAAATTAAGAAAGCACGAATCCGGTCATTTAAATACATGCGACAAATAAGGTCTAAATAAAAGAAATATACGATGGAAAAGATTGTGAATTACAACATACTTGAGCAGGAACTAAAAATTTAAGCTTGTAAAAAAACAGATAATTTTATGTGAGAATAATGAATGAATAAAACCAAATTAATTCATCAGGACAAGGGAGTTCACCTACATACCTTAAATTGTTGCATCCTAGGAAATCAACTCAATGGAACAGATTGATCTTATACCCTCCCCTTTGGTCTAATCACTCTTCTGCCAGCAGTTTTAGTTACTGCATGAGAATTATATACATACATATATAGAATGATGAAATGAACTAATCACATTCACAAACTATAAGTAGTGGAGTACTGTGAGGAAGCTTCCTTCTTATTTCCTTCAATCAAGTCTTGCACAAATTTTCCACAAAGAAAAGGTCAACAAAATTTTAAAAACATCTAACTTTGAGTAAACGTGCAAAGCGAAAGTGCAAAAGCATGCTAGAAGTTGTGAGTAATTTTACGGAAACATTTTTATTTGACATAAATACAGTGATATATCTTAATTGACCATCTTATATTAGTTGAGTATATGCAAGTAATGGATCTCAAAGCTCATAAATAGCCAATACACAATGACTAATTAAACGTGTCAGCTATTCACGTAAGATAAATATGCATGTCCCCCTATATAATTATTGTATTTTAAAATGGAATTTGATCAAAATATTCACGTTTACATAGTTCGTGTACTAATTGCAACACCTGCTTCCGTAAAGTATAGTTCTAGACTTTTAATTTGAAATAGAATTAGTTTGCTAAAGGGGCTAGGGTGGAGTTTTAATCCAGAGACACCGGGTGTCTCATTATGAAGACACACAGTATATGTGACCCTACATACGAGTCTATAAAATTAGTGGTGAAGAATGTACCACATACATAGGATGTCTCCGTAATGAATGGAGACACCCGGTGTCTGCGTATCAAAATTGAGCTAGCGCAAACCCCATTTCCTCTTTCAACTTTTCTTTTTTGGTACTGTTGTTTATATGATTTCCATGATTTTGTTAAAAGATATGAATTTTGTTAGATAATTAAAGTAATGAAATTGCGCAATTACATCACAAAATATTTCTTACACATTTTATAAGCAAAAAAGATCTACCAACTTATCGCTTGGACCAAGAAAAAATAACCACACACTCTTCTTTATTAACATGTATCTTTCCTCTATTTCTACAATTTGAAGGAATAAAGTCATATTAATAGAATCTTATTTTTAACATACATCATATCGCTCACAACTTTTTGTACACTTTTTCTTTGTATTAAAGTAAAATTATTTTCCTACATATTAGTAGGATGGGACAATAAATTGCAATTATTCTTCAACAGATTAGTAGGTTGGGGCAATAAATTGCCAAAAAAGAAAAAGGAAAAAAGAAAAAGAAAAAATGGTTGGGACATAATGAGTCAATCTCATGGTAGGAGATTGACTCATTCTGTACATAGCATTCTTGCAGTATCATATGTGAAAATAATCTAATGTCAGATGTTTGACAAGCGTCTGACACGCCACATAAGTATTTGATGACACTAAACATTAGTCATTATTGTATCATGCATGTGGGCAAAAGATTTTCTTTATGGAAGTCATTTTCATGCTCGAATTATTTATTAATGTTTTGGAGCATAGTGATTAATGGGACAAGTTTGAAAATGTCTTCTATAGGACCCATTTTAGCAAGTGGTCAAATATTGTCTTAACTCTTAAGGGACCACAACGAAGGTGCTAAAAATGACCCATTTGATTAATATTGTCTTATGGATAACCACAACGAAGATGCTAAAAATGACCTGTGACATTTTTTTTTTTTTTTTTATCTTAGTAAATGGAGATCGGCATTAGAAGTGAACAAATTGCTTTGAGTTCTAGCAACTTGAGCAAAGGCAATGATTTCTTCTTTCGTGCTGCTTTCTTCGAACACTATCAAGAACTTCATATAGTTGATTTTCCTCAATTTATTATCGGATTCCTTTAACCAATTGCGATATGTCACTTCCATTCAAATTTATGGCAGACAAACCATCCTTCAGACAAATTAAGTGCAGTACACAAATAATTAGAGCAATGACTGCTTTCACTATAGCTAAAAGGAGTCCAAAATCCAAGTGACTAGCGGTAAAATAAATTCAAAATGACAACATAGTTGGGTTTAAGAAAAAAAAATGTATTTATTTGTTATTGTCTGATACATTAAATCTCATACGATGGACAAACATCATATGCATGTGTAAGCTCTTCATGACATAGCGGATAGAAGTGGATCGACATCAGAAGTAGATGAACTTGTAATACCATCAAACTGGATGCTTCCTGATATTGATGCAAAATCATAAACCTCAGAGACCTCAATTATTGAGTGATGTTTTTTAGTATCAACATTATCTAAAACCGATGACATTCCTTTTTTCGACATTTGGATTGCTTCAAGTTCCTCTACTACTTCCTTCATAGTCGGTCTTCTCTTGCCATTCAAATATAGGCACCTTCTAGCAAGTTGAGCAATGGCCATGATTTCTTCTTTCCTGCCTTCTTTGAGCACTTGAGCATCAAGAATTTCAAATAGTTGATTTTCCTCAATCGATTGCAGGAAATGTGTGGCCAAACTCCTTCCTTGATCTTGTGATCTAATTGACGAAATTGCTTTTTGCCCAGTTAAAAGCTCAATCATAACCACGCCAAAGCTATAGACATCACTTTTTTCTGTAAATTGGCTCGACTGGAAATACTCCGGGTCTAAGTAACCAAAGGTTCCTATAACTTTTGTGGTCAAGTGAGTTTTATCAATAGAGACTGACCTTGATGTTCCAAAGTCTGAAACTTTTGCTTGGTATTTGTCATCCAAGAGTATGTTGGTCGATTTGATGTCTCAATGGTAGATGGGTACAGATGCTGCAGAATGCAGATACGAAAGCGCTGTAGCTACTTCTATGGCAATTCTTAACCGCATTTTCCATGTCAATAAGAATTCCTCGGTTGGATTGTGGATGTGTTGAAAAAGTGTACCATTTGGAATAAACTCGTAGACTAGAAGAGGAACTTCGGTTTCCAAACAACATCCCAATAGCTTAACTATATTTCTATGGTTTATTTGTGACAGGATAACAACCTCATTAATGAAGACTTCCAAATCACCTTCATCCACCTCTTGGGATTTCTTCACTGCTATAATTCTTCCATCCGGAAGCATCCCTTTGTAGACGGTACCTTGGCCACCGCGACCAAGTATACGGTTCACATTGAAGTTATCTGTGGCTTGATCCAACTCCTTTGAACTAAATAATTTAGTTCTCTCGACACCATTTTGAGTCGAGCACAATTGTTGTTCCAACAATAAGCCTCCATTGCGCTTGAAAAACTTCTGCAGATGATTTTTCTTAATTTGTTTCCTAATAACCTTGTATGACCTCCAAGTACCAAACAGTAAAATTAGTGCTCCAAAACCCGAACCAATTGCGATAAATGCTATTTTTACCCGAGTTTTATTTGCCTTTTGACATTCATAATACATGAACGTAGTTGGCCTTGCATTTTGGCACTCAATTTCTACACAACCGGCAGGTAGATAAGGATTCCCTTCAAAGCCATACTTACAGTAACACCTTTTAGTGAAGCTGTAATAATATCGTCCTTGATCATCACCCAAATAAAATCCACCCCGTGAGCAAATCCCCCTGTTTGTATCACGTAGTGAGAATTCCCAGTCAAGTGCCAAAGGTGCATGCACAAACTCTTTGTCAAATGGATACGTGATATTCTCTCGAAGCCGTCTATACTTGAAGTAATTATTTCGGAACCAATTTTCCTCAACCAGGAAAGCATATCCACAAAAGCTACTAGTATTGCTACCTGTGGGGCTGCTATAAATTATATTCTGTTCTTTCAGAGGGTGCGGAATTCTTGTCTAGCAACAGTCAACACCGTTGCAGCTGCCATTTATGGAAGTATAATCTGCCGAATTACAAATGGCCGTGCATCCTCCAGCTGCTGTTTTGTTCCTAAGCAACATAACCACATTTTTGCAGCCAAGTACCATCAATACACTATAGGAGCCTGAGAAAGTAAACGGAGTTTCCAGCAATGACTTTCCTAAAGACAGTTCCTGCTGTTCAGTTGAACAATTCAAGGGCAGCACAGGCTGTTTCACAATGACAATACCTTTCTCGAGGGAAATGTTTAGCACTTCAAGACTGAGGATGCTCAAGACAGGTATCTCAGTATTTGTGGTGTTTTGACAGTCAATTGTGAATGATGCATTGGCGCTACATTTTTCCCAATTCCAAAAGGATAGGGTATATTAACATTTCCACACTTTTCTTTACAGTTTGGCTTTGACAAAGGTACTGCAAACCCCGTTACCAATAGTGAAAAGGTGATGCAGAGAAGCATCTTCAAATTCATTCTTCTGATGGCCAATGATTGAAACACTGCCAAAAACTCTCATATATGGCATTATATCAGCAGAATTTTTCTTTCAGAAAACCTACTAGCATATCAAAAATAAAATTGATTGAAGTAATAAGCTAATTTGCGGGAGTTTTTCAGAGTACGAACATTGGTACACGGCACTTTTGAGCCAATGAACTATACATTAATGCCCTGACTCCATCCATGTTTAATGATTTCATTAACATCCTAAGTGACATGTGTTCCATCCATTAGAAAAAAATTCAAAATTGATTGTACTATGCTTCTCACAGACTTAGATTCCAACAGATGTGAGTTTTTGTGCTAAGTTAATTCTACAAAAGAAATGATTTTAACTATTCTCTATCCAAATCTAAATGTTAAGGCTAACCCTTCATCTGATTACAGCTCAACACAATTAATTAGTGGAATTAATTGGCTAGATCAATAGCTAATAATCTCAATAATCAATTGGTTCACATCCCTTTAGTTGTTTTATCCTTCAGCAAGACCCATAGCCCGTGACGCCTTTTAAGCCAACAAATACCATGACTTCCTATCAGTTTTAGATTACTTGAAGACAACTGAGTCAGTTATGCAGAATGATGAAACGAATTAATAGTACATAAAACCATATTCGTAAACAAACAAAAAAAAAAATGCTAAATATCAATGAAGAAAGTTCATGGTATACTTTACGTTTCTACCTTTTTTTTTTTGGGTTCTCTTTTTTACCCCCAAAAATTAACTATATAAAGAGAAATGTTTCTTTAAGCAAAGTCGGAAAGGTTCTAATGAGAAGTGATGAGTAGAAACTGCAACCCCATTCTCCTCTCCATTTTACAAAAGCAATTCATAGAATAATATTAATTGAATTATATTGACTAAATTCAGTAATCTTTTCCAGGTACACTGAATTGAGACGCATGATATATGCTCGTGGCTAGTCTCTGATCATACATTCCCACTTTTTATTGAGACGAAACTTTAAAATTTAGAAAAAGGGCAGACCTGTTCCAAACACCCAGTCATGTTTGCGATGTCTTGTTATCCTACATTAATCGCTTCATTTCTTAAAATGATCAATGCCATGATTAACACCTTAATTTACCTGAGACTAGTCCACAAAGCTTCCTTAATGTTTGCGTAACCAACATTTTATGTTTGATAAATGATAGAGAGTGCTAAAGAGATATTTCCATTTGCATATTCATCTGACATCTCAAAGAGAATCCTAACTGAAAATGAGTTGAACTATACACAATACAGTTTGATGTCATGTAGAGTTTTCGATGGGATAATAGGACTCAATCAAAACCAGAGAATCACCTCAGTGATCAATAAAAAGAGTTTTACATACCTTAAGGTGCAGTGTCCTCTAGTCTTGGTGAAATAAATTATTTGTTTCCTCTTCTCTATATTCACTCTTCTGCTAGTTGCAATTGTACACATATCAGTGGATAACCTCAGAATATATAGCCATTTACACCATTCAAAGCAACAAATATCACAAACTCCGAATCAAATGGAGTTATTTCCTTCTTCTTTCCTTTTTTGGTGTCTAGCTAACTATTCAAAGTGGAACCCTCCAAAGTATTATAAAAATTCAATCAAGAAAGTTCTTTGATGGTGTACTTTGTATTCTTTAATTATGTTACATATGCGAAAAAGATTGAAAAGGCAAAAATGAGAAGTATTGATAGGTCAGTATGGGAATTGGTGACGGTCCAACTTTCGGCAGCCACGCCATTTTTAGGCATTTTAGCAATTGGCAATTCCAAATACAAAATACAAAATTCTAGGCTTATATTATCATCCAAAAATGAAGAAAATGTACCGCCCTTTACATTTTTTATTTTTCTTTGACATAAGAAATCATTCATTTTTATCTTTTTCAAACTTTTTTTAAATTTTCACTACTGTGCAAACGGAATACACAAAATGCACAAATTATGAACAATCAAAGATGAGTCTTTCACATAAAACATAATAACTTTATTTTGTGATGCATCAAATACAAGTTATGTAAAAAGCAATTTAACCATGGAACTTAGTAAGATAACAAACCTGCTTTGCTTGGATCACTGAAAGTTAGTCACTCCTACTTTTTCTGTGGATTGGCTCCGTGAAAGTGCCCAAGATCCAAGGGACTAAAGGTTTCGAGTGTGTTTGATCACTAGCAAATTGTATTTATTAACCATATGCTTGTTGACTTGATGTCTCAATGTCAATGGTAAATTGGAAAAGATGGGGCAGAATGCAAATATGAGTGAAAGTACTGCTATTTCTATGGCAGTTCTTATTTGTGTTTCCAAATCTTAATGGCAATTCCTCTACTTGGGTCGTGGATATGTCCAGAAATGTATCATTTTCAATTAATTTGGAAACAAGGAGGAAACCTTAGTGTATAAGCAGGATCCCAGTAGCTTGACTATATTGCTGTGGTTTATTTGCAGCAGGGTAACAACCTTCATTAGCGAAGACTTTAGATTTTCTTCATCTACTTTTTGGATCTCTTCACTGCCACAATTCTTCCATCTGAAAGTATCTCTTTGTAAACAGTATGATGTCCACCGCAAAGAATACCCACATTCATGAACGGCTAGTTGGAATTTCCAATCATCAATATACAAAGTCTCTGTCAAAAGGATTAGATAGACCATCTGGAAGGCCTTTACACCTTAATCATTTCAGAGCCAATTTCTTGAAGCATGAAAGCATATCCACCAAAGCCACTAACATTTGTATGAGCTTCTTTAAATTGTTTGTTGTCCCTCAAGCTTCTGTCAGACAGTTTCTGGCACAGTGAATGCCATTGCGCCCGCTGTCTCTTAACTTTAAGATTACGAGATCCACAAATGACCACATGTACTGAAGCAGTAGTGTATTTCCTGATCAATTAAACACATTTTACAGCCTAGTACAGTAATTGCATTATAAAAGCTTGAGAAAAAGCAAGTTCCCAGCAATAATTTTCAAATATGGTTCCTTCTCCTCAGAAGAACAATGCATATGTGACACAGATTGACTAATGGTGAATTCTCACCTTCACTCAGGGAAGCTTCTAGAGCTTCAGCTTGCGATGCTTTAGGATTTCTGATGTTTGACAGTTGATTGTGAATGCTGAATTTGCACTACATCTCTGCCGGTTTGGAGAATCAATTCCAAGCACATTTTCTTATTGGTTTTTGTTACAAACATAGAATTTTCTGTTGTATATAGAATTATCATGATTATTTCATTCAGTAAATATTGCATTGTTGGCAAGAATATTAACTAGAAAGCAAGATTGCATATACTTGAGGAAGTTAAGTACAATGAATCGACAGATCAGATGAAGTATGCACAGGGGACATCCTAAGTACAAGATACGTACATTTCTACCTTTTGTTAAGATGACATTTGAACATTTCAACAGAGGGCTAATCACCTAACTATGTCTGTTCCGACTAGTTATCCCAGACTAATCGTCTTGTGTTATATTATTAGCACCTCAGATTCATCCATAGATGTCCCTCAAATTGACTAAAGGCTTATATTTGGAAAGCCTTCAAATCTTCCAACAGATTATCACCAATAAAAGAAATAGTATTTTCTTATCGCGCATCCATCTGGAAGGTAATCCTTTAAATTTCAGCTACACAAAAAATTTTCTTTTATGCATATTCTTTGACTGGCAATAATAGGGTTCAAGCAAAAAATGAGAATCTTCATAGGCATTAATGCAAGGGAGGTTCACATTTCTTTAAGGTGGTTTTTCCTCTGGTAGTAATGAAACAGATTAACTTGGATCTCTTCTAGACTTCTACAAATCACTTTTCTGCTAGTTTTCGGTTGTACACAAATCAATCTAAAAATCACTTATATGGATCCATTTGAGACCAGTAAATGCATAAATTTCAGAACTTCCGGTTATCACTAGGTAGCTTGGCTCTTTTTTTCCTTCAGTAGTGTCTTTGCTGACTTTTCAAGCTGAAACAATACAAATTATCGGTCAAGAAAGTTACAATTGATATTTCAATACATGGCCCATGCCTTCCACAGACAAGTCATCTAGAGGGCCATTTCACTTTCATCTATTGACAATTCCAAGTACAATTATAATGGAAAGCATATATTTTGATTATGTTCCCTTCCTTTTCATCTTTCATACAAGAATTTGTGGCTTTGTTATCTTTTATAAGTCCATGATAATTTTCTTTTGTTCATCATTGCCACTCCAAACATATTCTGTTCCATTATTTTTGTTAGTTGCAGGAGGAGTCATGGCATTTTAATTTTTTAACACTTGCAAACTCTTCCAGGAAGAAGAAGAAGACACGTTCTTCACGTACCTCTCTCACTCAAGTGGGCGGCTGTATGTCTCCTTAATTTTCTCCATCTCCGGCCCGCACCTGCCGCCATTAATCTCGCCATACATTTGATAAGAGATCATTACTGCCCTTCCCCATCCCCATACAACTTTCCTTCATGAGAGGGTATCTTTAAGTAGTGCTATTTATCAACACTAAAAACTCGTCTCCAATTTAGTTACATTTTTACATTAGAGGATGTGTGGATAATCATATAGAGACATTCGCCCATAGACTGAAGATCGATCTCCAATCTAGATAAATAACATTATTTAATTTTGTCGTTTTGAGATGTGTCCAGAATTCCTTTCTAAAACCTCCACTAGTTTTGGACCGGGTCGAAGGCTCTGTAATGAGAGATTTTTGAAAATTTTTCTATCTAAAATGCATATTTTTTATTTTTGAGTGGATTTAATGTTAATTACTAATCTTTTTCTTAGCAATTGAATGACATGTAGTAAATTCTCGATCTCTTGTCGGACGTTGTGGTGGGATAATACGTGTAAATTCTCGATTAGCTTTCACGTTGTAAACCTCCAACGGCATAAATTCCGTAAACGTACGACGGAAGGTCGTTTTTAGTGTGGCACACAACATGCACAAATTTCCTTGTTTCTTTTACAAGTATTTTTTTTAATTAAATACTTTCTCCAATCTTTTAAATTAAATTCCCAACTATTTTTATTTATTTAAAAATTTATTAGTGATTTAATTCCTCTTAAACTTAGTTTCTGTTAAACTTTATTCAATTTTTTTCTGACGGGACCACGTTCATAATTAGTGACATCTTAAAATTTCATTATTATTCATTATATTAATGAAAAACATACCAATTACAATGCCTCAATTCAATTATTGAGACCAACGATGATAGCTCGACTCATGAATAATAGTCGTTATCGGGATGAGATCTTAAATTCAAGTTTATACCCTTATCCGAAATTCTCTAATTGTAATATATATATATATATATATTCAACTAATTGTTGCCAATTAACTCTATAAAATTTATTTTCAGGTTACAAAACCTGAAATACTTATATGTTTATATAATAATGAGTATACAATGAGAGAGAAAGACACCTAAAAAACATTTTTTTTTTAATTTTCACCTTTTAAATCGCATTTGTCTCTTTTTCTCACATTTTCCTCTCACATTCTCTCCACCATTTCCCGTGTCATATCTATACTCATATATCCAACTTCACAATGTTCACTACCATTCTATCATTTTTTTTTGAATTTTTTTCTATCTTTTTTTTTTTTTTTTGGCCTTTTCCCTCTCTTTCATCCAATGTTCAAAAAGGCAAAGCTAGGCAAAACTGAGTACCATTGTACCAAGACAGTTTTCCTTGATGATGAGGTTAGGTGTAAACTTCAAGGCGTTTGAAGCGTAAGCATGTAAACAAGCCGAAAAAGAAGGTTTAAAATATTGTTAAAAAATATTAAAAAATAGCTTATTTCATAAATAAAAGTATGTCTATATTGAATAATAATAGTTCATATATCTATTTTACACCATGATATACTGTTCAAAAATTAAATACAAATGAAATATATTGCATGCATAATTTTTCTTTCTTTCTTTCTTCTTTTCTTTTTTCCCCTTTTTGTTGAGTATGCATGTTAATGCAGTAGTAAGATTTAGCAGGTTAAACAATAATCACCCTACTTTTCCATCATACACTTCAAACAATAATATCTTTCCATCAAAAAAATTAAAAAACTAACTACAAAGAATAAAGTCTAATTTACAGGGTGCTTTGATTTTTCAAATCTTAAGAGAAGTTCACTTTCTATTATTTAATGTTAACAAAATACAACTTTAAGATGTAGCTCGGGTGATATAATTTATTTATTATTTTATTTGACTGTAGTCATTGATATTTATAAATAAATATATGTTAACTAATATATTGTTGCTTCTTCGTGGTGAATTCGACCGTAGGTTTTTACTGTCAGGGATTGAAAGGAAAAGTTGATTTGAAGAGGATTGAAGGAGCAATGAAGATTCAGAGGACATAGACAAGAAAGCTTTGGGGATAGATGTACATTCACTTTTTTGGACCAATTGGGGACGAAAAACCTCCCGACGATGATAAAAAAATAAGATAATGTTAAAAACTTAAAACACTGGTAACAAATCAATATTTTTTTCCTTAAGTGAAACTCAAAACTTCATGGGTAATTTACGCCTATCGTCCCCAACATTTAAAGTATTTTTAGATCACGTCTATAACATTTAATTTTCCTTCTGTAGATCCTCAACCTTTGAAAAAATCTCCAGTTTAGTCCCTAGTGACGGAAACCATCAAATTCTTCTGTTAAAGTCAGGGGCATTTTTGGTAAAATATAAAAAATTAATATTTTAATTTACAGAAATAAAAACAAAAAAAGAAGAAAAAGGGGTTCATTCTGCCATTTCCGACACCAGCACAGGGGGGGAGAGGCTCTTCTCTACTGTTGGCAGTAAGCACGGGGGGAGACTCCTCCGGCTGCCATTTTCAGTACCCAAAAGGCTGCCAGGAGTCTCCCTATGTGCTTGCTGCCATTTTCGACAGTAAGCACAGTAGGGAGAGACTCCCCTTTAATGTTGGCAGTAAGCACGGGAGGAGACTCCTCCATTGTTGCCATTTCTGGCTGCCCCTTTTTTTCTTTTTTCTTTTTTCTTTTTTTATTTTTTTAAATTAAAATATTAATTTTTGGGTAAATTTCACAAAAGGTCTCCAATCTTTGCACTTTGAATCGTCTGGGTTACTAACCTTTTTTTCAGCACGCTGAGTTTTCAACCTTTTATAACTACGCACAAAATATCCCTGCTAACGGAATCCATCCAAAATTTCCTTAAATTGTTAATCAAATTACCTTTATGCCATTATCCTTTAAATTTAAAAAGAAGAATTTAAAATTTTAAAAAACATAAAAATAAAAAAGGAAGGGAAAAAAAAAAAGAAACTAAAAAGGGGGAGACTCTCCCATTCACTGCCATTTTCCGGCAGTGAATGGGGGAAGACTCCCCCTTTCAGTTGTCAGAAATAGCAACAAATTTTGCTGCCATTGCTGGCTGCCGGAAATGGCAATGAAGAGAGAGTTTCCCTCACTTTTTTCTGAAATTTCTGGTAAATGTTTAGCTTGCCATTTTCACCAGCTGGCAGCTGAAATATGATAGAAATGGCAATGAACGGAGGGTCTCCCCCCTTTTTTTGCCGTTTCCGGCAGCTTAAATGGGGGTCTCCCTCCTTTCATCTACTGGAAATGACAGAAAATAAGAGAGGAGCTGTCGGAAAATAGCAGCGAAGGGAGGTCTCTCCCTTTCAGCTGGTGGACATAAAGTCATGTTCGTATCTAATTGAGACCATAATATAAATATGAATTAAGAAAAGTAAATGATAGCTGATTTTGAAAAACATTTGCTTCTGAGATTTTGGAAATATGATACCATGATAGTTTACAAGATGAGAGGATTTTAAAGTTGACTACAAAAGTGGATAACATATATCCATGAATCTAGTGAATTAAGCATGAGAATTATATGAAATTAGAAGGAAAAAGTGAGCTAGAAGGAAGTGGTTATGGTTAGAGTTTCATTGTTAGGTCTTGTAAAGACTTTAGAGATATGATATCATCATCCATTGCAAGTTTAGTCAATATACGAAGAGGTTATGATGAAAATGTCAACAGCCGCAGTATGTGAAGTGAAAATATTACAATGAAAAGAAGTTGAGTATTAATACATATGAGTGAAGTTATTAAGTTGATGAATTATGCAAATTACATATGAAATTTGGAAAATGAAGAATGGAAGGCTTAGTTAGCAAGACATAAATGTTGACTAATGGGCCAATTCCTCTAATAAGTCTTTTGGAAATCACATGTAATAGAAGGAATACATGGGAAAGCGACGGTTAAATGTAACCTCAGTAATTTCATTTTTCAAACCTTAAGATTGTTGAATTTCGAGGACGAAATTCTTTTGAACGGAGTAAAATTGTGACGACCCATTTTGCTATTTTCAAAATTCAGCCTTTACCCATCAAAGTCAAAGGTATAATAGTTAAGTCAATGTCACATTTGGATTAAGATGCATTAATTTAATGTTTGGAGTTACCATTTAAGCTATTAAATAAGTTTGGTTTATATGGAGTCATACTATAAGTTTAGAGTTTAAGTGAAGTAAAGTATAAAGTTAAGGACCAACTTATAGCAAAGTAAAAAGTCAAGGGACTTTATGTGCAAATTTCCTATATATCTAGACATTTCTTTTGTAATTGGAGTAAAAGCACAAACACACACTGGAGGGACCGAGAAAGAAACGAGAGATGGAGGGAGTTGGACGTGAGTGCTTCAGCAAGAAGGGGAAAAAGAGGGAAAGAAGCAACAAATGGAAAGCTAGCCATGAGATTCTTAGAAAGCAGTTCTTCATCAATTTGGGCTTTTATAGTTTTAGCTTGGTTCAAAAGGCAAGTGAGCTTTAACTCTATATTATGTTTAATTTGGGATTTTGATATATGGCGTGATTTAATGAATGCTGAAAGGTGAAAATGATGAGTTTATTGATATAAATTAGATGTATTTGAATTTCTTGAAACATATGCATGGTATGTGATTTTTGGGTTTAAAGTTATTGAGGTTAGTTTAAGAAATTTTTATGGAATTGAGTACTTGGTTATGATTTAGTTTTCTATTGGTTTAAATGATGTGGAATTTTTCTTAGAAGTGGAA
>CAVNYN010274190.1:0-19185 GCA_963692815.1 Nyctanthes arbor-tristis
CGGAGCCTTCCTTTCCAAATTGAGTTCAAAGCTGGAGGAGATTTATTCCATGAGTTATTCACTCAGAGGCCGCACGATATCTCCACCATTTCTCCTGACAAGATTCATGCCTGTGATTTGCACCATGGCCAGTTTGGAAAGGAAGGCTCCGTCATTTGTTGGAGCTACACGCATGGTAATTACATTAACCCATAAACCATTGTAATAATATTTTCCCCACTAATATTGCTTTCTTTTTGTTAATCATTTTTTAAAATCTGCAGGAGGTTTTGACACCGTGTGGCATGTATAGATACTCGCCAAGTGTATATGAAATATACATGGTTCACATGAAATACACGTAACATATATCTAATAATAATTTTCAAAACCTCTAAGAGGTTTTCAAAAATTTTCTTTCTTTTTATATAATAATAATTCTGAGTCTTATGAAAACGACAATAAGCTTTCATAGCAGTAAGTTACAAAAACAAATGTGATAGTAAGTTGCTAAGGTGGCTGTTAAAGCCATGAGAATGCCTTAAAACACCATCTTTATTTCTAAAGAAGCACTTACATAAGTTGGGAAAAAAAACTGGTACTCCAGAAGTACCAAGATACGGCATTCATGATCTATTAAGAACTCATATGTGTGTTTAAAGACCCCAATTTAACAAAAAGTTATTACCAAAATTAATATCACCATTCAAACTACAAACGCTATCTTGGAAACCTTAAAAAGCCGATCATGGTTCTTTTGAAAGACGAGTTATTCAATATAACAAAAATTTAAATCAAGTATTAAGTATTATCGTCGTGGCATCCTTTTACTATCGGAATTTAACTTTGTCGCAAGTGTTGTACTACAGATGGAAAGAGAAGGATAGCAAAGGAAGTGATTGAAGCAGTGGATGAGGAGAAGAAGTCGATAACATTCAAAATTCTTGAAGGAGATTTGATGGAGCTCTACAAGAAATTTATCGCAAAAGTTCATATTGAGAAGAAAGGGGATATTGACTTGGTAACGTGGACAATGTGCTCTTCCGATCTCTTAATGAAGATGTTCCACATCCCATTACACTGTTGGCTTTCCTCGTTGATCTCACTAAGGATATTGAGAAGCATCACCTTGGCCTTGGGAAGCCTTGATGAATTCAGATGGACGGTTGAGATGCAAAGATGTTTGGTTGTCTTGTGATCGACTTGGCTTTCTATTAAATATATTTTGTGCTTTGTGAAATGAAATAAGTGAAAATTGACAACTTGGGTGCTTGTTTTCTATGTTTGTAATAAAGCTTCTAGTTTTCTTGTATAATAGTTGAGGGATGAATACTGAATACGAATGTTTCCTATTTGTCTTAATATCGATATGTGATATTTGCTGCCAATGTTGGGATGTTGTTCAGTTTATCACACTATAATTCGATCAATCGCCTAGGATAAGTTAAATATCACTATTAATTAAAATCCAACTGAAGCATTAAAAAAAAGGATTTTTCAAAGAAAAAATGTCACTTGTTAACTAACTAGTTAAAGTCAATAAGATTATAAGAAAGTTATTTGATTAAAAAAAGGGCATTTTTAAATGAATAATGATATGTAACACTACTGGTGCTGTGCACCAATTTAGGTGACAACACATATGATTGAATGAAAAGTAGAGTAAAAGCATGTATATATGAACTACTTGATTTAGCTTATCATTTATTGACTTGTGGACGATGGTAATAAGTATTAGTAGTGTTATATAGTACTCTCACTTCCCATAAAGATAGTCTCATATCATTTTTCACGTATTTTAAGAAAGTCCAATTAATGTTTTTGGGAAAGTGAAATTTATGAACATTTTTCTTAATACGCCACTGCATTTAGTTGTCATTCAACTTTATTAATTCTTATTTGTTAATATCAATGCACATTAAATAGATAACTTGGGCGCTTGTTTTGCTATGATTGTAATGAAGTTTTCTTGTATCATCATATAAGTGCTAAGCATCTTTTTTCATGAAGTTTGAAAAGTTTTGATCCAATGGAATTATTATAACTTATGTTTCACCGCGTGTTGTATGGAAAAAAACAATTTGAAAACAATCAAAATTAAATTGACCTACAACTACACAGCAATACGTCAAAGAATGTGGCTTGTTACTCAAAGAACGATTTATCTTTTAAATTCTAATGCAATGAAACACTAAAACAGTAGTAGAAGTCTTTGAATAAATGTCTTTAATATGCTTACAAACTCTATAAAAAACTGGACTATCAAACAAGCAAAAAACACAAATGTTGGCTCAAAGTAAAATAGGAAAAACGCAAACAAAATATAGTAGATGGACTCAAACATCCAAAATTATATTCGTCATTAGTAGTTGGTTGAAAAACATATATTATGACTTGAAAACGGATATCGTATACGAAAGTTATACCCATTTCGTCAAACATAGACTATCAAACTTACCAAATAAATATATCAAACGGCTCAGATAATTTTCATAAATGTAGAAACATGAAATGGGCGGGAAAAATAGTTTAGGACTATTTTCTAATATTATATTATATATATTTGAGATTATGATTAATTAATTAATGTTACCATAAAAATCCCAATAAAAAAATAGACAGCTTAGATAAAAGTGATCGGATGACTCAGATAATTCCCACGGAGTTAGAAACACAAAATGGGTGGGAAAATGATTTTGAAAACTTTTCTAATATTTTATATATGCATACATATATATATATATAAGATCGAGATTAGTTAATAAATTAATTTTACTATAAAATTCCCAACCAAAAAGATTGGCGGCTCAGATAATTCCCGCGAATTTAAAGAGATGAAATGGGCAGGAAAATGATTTAGAAAACTTTTCTAGTATTTTATTTTATATATAATAATATAGTTTGTGTAGGTAATTGAAAGAAGCAACAGTTCTTTTCTTTTTATGTCAACATATTTAATTTAATTATTAATTAATATAGGATATAGACGAATATATATGTCATTATAGCAAAAATTTTCTAGCATTATATGTGTCATATAGTATATTGTCATACGGCACATGTGGCGTGCATGTGGCATGTGCTGTATAGTGTCATACTATATGACACATATGATGCTAGAATACTACTCGTTATTATAGTTTGAAAAAATCTTCCATCAGCCAACAGGCAATTGGCCAAAATGGGTTCCAATCGTTAGACAATCTGGTGCAATTGACTCCTACCAATGTATTATTTTGCAATTTCTCCCTTCATATCTTTATTAGCATAATTAATTCATATTTGGTATTAAAATAGTCTCCTATTATAAGGATATTAGTTCTTTTTCACCCCTGCGTTACACGGGTAGAGTTATAGTGTACATTTGTATCAAAATTAATATAAGTGTGTTTTCTAAATATCATGTCATAAATAAAATATAATATACCAGTTATATTGTATAAAATTATGAATCAATATCTGAAAATTACAAATCACCACTGGATATTTATTTGTAGTAAAATAATTGAGTATTGAGTATAAATTTAGTTGTATAACTGAGTCTCTAACTCTGAGTCTCTTGCAAACATATCGTATAAGTTCACACATCTAATATATCTAAAGTTGTAATAATTAGTAGTCAAATGATTGAATTACAATCAACTGTTACAACAATAATTCTAGCATCTCGTTCGTACGTTGCACGGGAAGACTAATTTAAAAAAATCAATAATTACGAACAATAAAATATTGAACAGATACATGCATCAGATTTGCGTAACAAAATCAGTAAATATACAATTTTGATTTAGTATTTGACAAGTTAACTTAATGTTTTATTAATAATATATTAATAGTTACCCGTTTATGCATTCGATTAATACTTTATTATATTTTACTTTTAAATTATCTAACTCATTTAATATTATTAGTTAACAGTCTAATAATATGTATCAGACATGTAGATACCCATATTCGCTCGATAACTGCTCCAATAAAAATTTTCATACCCATAAATTGGAAAAAAAAATTTAGCTCGTAAAAAAATAAAAAAGTATATACATAAGCCAATTAAGTCGTGTGTACTATGCGTCTCACTATTCTGGCACACCCTTCCAACAACGTCTGGCTCTGCCACTGATAGAGAAAGATTTAAATTATGTAGTTTTTAGTAAATATAAATCGGCACAACAATGAAACAGTTAAATTTACCAAACATTTAAAATTTGCTTGTAGACCTATAACAATTTTAGCCAAAAAGTTTACCAAACACTAAACTGATTCTTCTCACAGTACTTTTTTATCCAGTGTAGTAGAAGCTACATATTAGAGAAGTTCCAATAATAATAAACTAAGCCTAAATACATATTTAATATTTTACGTTTATATCATCTAACTGATTTAATATTATTAATTGACAGCCTAATAATACGTATCGTGTATATACATACTCGTACTCCCTCGATGCCTGTTCACACAAAAATTTTCATACCCATAAGAAAGTACCCTCCCAAAATACCATTTTAATTGGATAATACTTCATTTCCTTACATACATTTTTAACTGAATGATACTTCGTTTATTTTATACAAATACTCATAATACCATCTTACTATTTTAGTGTAACAAATAACAAATATAATCCTTAAAAAATAGTATGATTTTATAATGACAATCATTATAGGCGTAATAATTATATTTTTTTTGAGTGAAGCGTAATAATTATATTGATAAATAAAATATTAATGTAACAAAATTTTTCATCCAAAGTTGATCGGTTAACAGTTATGTCTGAAATTAATTATTGCTTTTTATTTTATATATATTTGAACAAATTTCTAGTATTTTAGGGCTACCTGCAAAATAGAAATATACTATGGTACAATTTCAATTTTCATAAATACTAAAAAATACAATTAATAATGTTGAAATGTAAAATGTAATATTATATAACCCATAATATACCGTTTTATTTATTAAATATTCCATTTTAAATAATACTGTTTAATCGATTAAAATGCACATTAAATATGGTTATAAAAGAAAATTAATATTCCAATTACTTTTTTAATAGGAGAGTGGGCTATATTTTAAAACAGATAAAAAAGGAAAAGTGGACCAATTTTATGGGACGGAGGTGGTATTAAAATAATTAAATTTATACATTTAATAATTAGGAAAGTTTTGTAAGATAATATGATGAAAGTTTTGTAAGATAATATAACGAGTTTAATTCAGTTTTAGATATTTTTATTAGTATGAATTTTTGTTTTAGGTTTATATAATTATATTTACAGAAATCAAGGAAAGATTTGAATAATATTTTTTAAACATACTACTTAGATACGTGTTTAATATTTTATTTTAATTTACTTTTTAGATCATGCAACTTATTCAATATTATTAGTTACCAATTTAACATTACGTATCAAACGTGTACCATAGTACATATACCTTGCTTGATATCGATTCAGATAAAAATTCTATATCCGTGAGATTATATCCATTCCACATACTTTTTAACCATATAGTACCTCATTTTATTATATATTTTCTAACAAATAAACAATAAAATCCTTAAAAAACGTTGCATAATTTCAAAATAATTTTTTTTACGATGATACATGTATCAGCTCGATATCCGTTCAAATAAAAAATTACATTGTACATATAAGAATATCTAAATTAGGAACATAAATTAGGAACGTGTGTATATATATAAGATTTTACTATTCAATTAGACGAAGATTATGATGTTATTCAAAAGGTGTTATAAAAAAATTCGATAAGATTGAGTTGTGGATTTTAAAATGTGAGGAATTTAGGTAGAATAGAGTTCTAATCAAAGAAAAGAATTTGAGGATTTCTATAGAAAGGGATAAGGAGGGAGACATGTTAATTAAGGAAGTATTAAATAGAATGCAAGACAAATCAGCTGTAAAGATTTTAATTAGATAATACTAGGAGGGATAAAGATTTTACAGACTACAATTTATTCATTTTGTAACTATGAGCCAAAACCAAAGTGTGATTTTCATAAAAAAGAAGGTTACACACAGTGGATGTAGCATGGTGAGAGTTTATTTTGTAGGACGAGCACCAATGACAATAAAGATCTTCAGGAAAAAAAATACTTTAAGCAACAATGATGAGATTAATGATGTCCAGAATAATGTCCAAAGTGATCAGATGGATGAAATGATGTGTGATATACGGTTAAGCCTTTATTTCCTGAATGTTATAATAAATTCACAAGGTTGTTTACTGTGTTCAAATTGTATAACTTGAAATATGTAACTTTTTGGTTTTTTTATGATGGTTTGTTATTATTTTTGGGTTAGAATTTTTTATGCAAACATGTATGCATGTAGATTATGACGATTTATTTAGAGTTATTTATGGGTTAGTTAATAATGATTTAAAGTAATTTATGGTTTACATTATCATTGTTTAGATTATGTGCAATTATTAATTATGGTTTTATTATTGATTTACTGTCTATTATGATGGTTTAGAGTGTATGTAATTTGCTAGTGGTGGTGATTTATGTAGTAGCGTGTTGCTGGCTAGTTATTGCACATTTTCTGTTTTCTTTTTATACTACCACCAGCACTGCGAAAGAAAACCAAGCAATAGCCGTTGAATAGGCATCGATTATTTGCCAACAACCAACACCTCTTGCTCTTTTACATATCGTCATACAACCGACGTCGACGCTATTAACTATTTGTGTCGACACCAAATGCATCGCTTTCAGAATTGACGCACATCTAACAGAGTAACTAACGCCTAAAGAGTTATTTTGTAGTAGTGATACTGTCAACGCTGGGTTGTCTAGTACTTAATCAGAGTTTATCCTGGTTAGCTACTTAATTATTTTTCTGGCGTTTAACGACTTAGTATAGATATATTTAACTCGAGTATGTGTATAATGTAAATAGAACACTAGAATTAATGTGGAAACACAAAAAAAGAAAAACTATAAGCACCTATGTCACATGACAAATAAATCTACTAAACAAGAAAGATTAATATAAGAGATTAGAGATAAAGTGATTTCGCTAAATCAACTTAAACACTAAAAAAAAAAAACACTACCTTATGCTTGGCCTTTTGACATGTTATAGAACCACCTTTTGCTTGCTTCTCAATCTTTTTGCTTCCGTCTCAATCTTTTTTTTATGCGGATCGCGTAGCGGTAGCCTTTTTGGACAAATTTGATAGACATTGCCAATTGGTTTGGACGCCGTTCGATATTATGGGCAAAACTTTTGCATACGGTATCCTTTTTGAGCTCATAATATATGCTTTGCCACTCCATACATCGGTTTTTGAGTATTTGACACTTCCTTCTATGAGTTTTTATTTTTCTTTTATTTTTGTTTAGTTTGCGCTTATCTACTTGAGTGTAGCTAACCTAGAGTCTGTAGCCCGTTAGGGCATCTATTTCTACTCCTTCATCAGCATTATAGGATTCAATTGCTTTTGAGTTCAAAAAAAATAAATGTTGTTCTTGAGTCACAATCCGTATTGTTTAAATTCAATTCTTTTTAGCTTAAGCATGATTTGGTAAGATACGCCACACCCATGCAGTAGTGCAACACATGGGCGATGCTTGAACACCTGAGTAGCAAGCTACCCACTGAGCCGTATTCTTTAAATTGTGTTGTGTGATTATAGGTGCACCTACATTACTTTTCCAACTCTCCCGAGCTGATCTTCAAGCTGCAGATGCACTCCCAGGGTCCTTCAAAGTAAATTTAAGTTTAACTCCTTCGCGGAATTCCATATGCACATTTGTTGATCCTTCAACGAACTTCAGGTGCAATAGAATACCTTTAGAACTTGTGAAGAACGTGTGTTAGCTTGTAGTTCAAATAAGTATCACAGTGATCAAGTTCTCACATTCCTGGGAGTAGGTCCTTATTGAGATTTGGAGTTCTATCTTACAAGGTCAACCTTGCCAAGAAAAATAGCCTAAGCGCTTATATATTGATTTATTTTTTTATATTTAATAGGTATGGGATTTATCCCTTAACATAATCCCGTAAGATTATGGCTTGTTGGAGCATACCAATCTTAAAATCTGTGTGCTCATTTGAGTCTTAACAAGATCAAATTATTCATTTGAGTTTGACAGACTCTGATACCATATTGAGACTTAAAGTTCCATCTTAAAAGGCCAATCTTGTTAAGAAGAGTATGACAAATGCTTATATATTCTTGGGTTTGAATTGCAGCTCTCTTTCCCAAATTTCCCCTCCCTTACCCTACCCTACCCTACCCTACCCAACCCCATGATTCTTCAAAACCACGTTTAAAATTTGCATGCTTAGAAATATAACTACTCACGTAAAAATCCATGCAAATAATTATTTAAATAAGTTTTTACATTAATAATAAAAATTAGGAATACCAACATATTTTTTTACTAGCGGATACAATACAATTTGAAGACTTTATCTTGATCATAGAGACTTGATCACGTTGGAGTAGTCAAGGTCCAAAAATTCCTTTCCAAGGTCGGCGGCGTCTAGTTCTTATCTTTGGCATCTGCCACCTTTAACTTAGCATGGACTGTGGACTTCCATTTTCTCTCGTTTTATTGTTGCATATTTGTCGTCACCATATATAATTTCCCTTACAGGCCCCTATAAAATGGAGCTCCCATTAGATACTCCAATCTTAGATCTAAAGAAATGAAATTTAGATAGGAGAAGGGATTTTGTGAGGATGTCCGCTAACTGGTCGTGCGTAGAAATATAAGAAACATGGACGGTTTTATTAGAGACATGATTGCAAACAAAGTGTTGATCTAGGGTGAGATGCGTCATACGAGAGTGAAATACAGGGTTAACAGAGAGATAAGTGGCACCTAGATTATCACACTAAATGGTTTGAATAGATAGAAGAGTAATATAGAATTCAGACACGAAATTGTTATCTAAAGTTTAGTAAAGCAAGAAACAAGTGCTCGATACTCAGCCTCAGTAGAAGCAGGGGCGAAGCTAGCTAAGACCAAGTGAGGGCATTCGCCCGCACTGATATCTGAAATTTTTCCCTCCATTTTCTACTGTCCCTTTTTTTTTTTTAAATTCTCGTGAAGATGAAGAAGAACAAAGAAAAGCAGAGAATAAAACCTTTTACATCACAAATTAGAATAATTATTGCTTTACGGCTGTATCCCGATTTGCTAGTTGTCAATTTAGCATCAGACTCCAAAGTTCCTTGTCCTGCGGTCCTATCCCGGTCACATACGACACACGTAATAGATCTCTCTCTCAGACACACACAGAATTGCTTTAATTAAAGGGTTGTTTGAACTTTTTTTTTTTTCCTTTTTATAAATTCACCTACTATAATTTGATTGTTAATTTGACAATTATTCAATAATCACTATACATTTCAAATTTCAATTAAATCTTCACCACTCATTTTCACTCATTATAAATTGTAAAAATAAAGAACTTCAAACAAACTTTAAGAGTTGTGCTATTTAAATAAAAGCATATATAAAAATTTTAATAAAATTGACACATAGTACAATACTATTTTTTAACATATCAAATCACTTTTAAAGCAACATTAATCGCATAAGACACATTTCAATTTAGTTACTTTTTTGTTTATTTTTTTGTCTAACTAAAATTATTCTTTAATTATTGCTTCAATGAAATATATATACTTTGATAAAATCCTTTAGTCAAATGAGATCGGAAGAGTAATTTTCATAACTTTTTTGTTTTTTTAAGTAGTTTTTGGGGTCGTCCGATCGCTCTAAAACACATTATATTATATGGATTAAAACATACAATTATACTTTGAATATATGAATGAGTACCATTTAACTTCGCTTGAACTACGTGAAAAGCCTAGCTTCGCCCCTGAGTAGAAGAATAAGCAATAGATCTTTGCTTCTTGGCAAGAGATAAGTGAGTGGCCAAGATAATTATGTACGCAGAGGTGGAAATACTTTCCTGATTGCTGGCCCCATCAGAGTCGATGAAGGAACAAATAGTGGAAGTTGAAGTTTTTTGGAGAAGAAATCCGTGACAAATAGTTTGTTTGAGGTAGCGAAGCACGCCTTTACCCTTTTGGGTTGCCGTGCTACGGTAACTTGTGCAGCTTAGTGGTTGCAGAAGTAGTTTTCTTTCCTTTCTTTTTTCCTTTTTCCTTTCTCTCTTTTTTTTTTTGTCAAATTAAAAGTAGTTTTCACTTGATTTCACAAAATAATTAGAAAATTAGTTATGTTGAAAATCTCCAACGAGACTTCCAAAAAGGTTGGAGATCGGAAGAGCGTCGTACACAAGGATCTATTTTATGATGAGAGGCATATAAGCCACATGTAAGAGAAGTTGTTACCAATATACAGATTTGTTTTTACAAAAAGTAGTGTTATTTAACATTATTAGTGCTTGACATCATATCAAAGTGGCACTAAATGATAAGTTTAATTAAATGGATCATTTATTTATTCATTTAATTTCACTTATCATTTAATTACACATTAGATGCCACCTAGACTGATGTCAAACACCAGTAGGTAGCACTAAATGATAAGTTGAATTAAGTAAATCATTTATTTATTCATGTAATTTCACGACGCTCTTCCGATCTCATTGAATGCCACTTAGACTGATGACAAGCACCATTTGTGCTATATAGCATTATTCTTTTACAAAGATTAGTGTTATTTAGTACTACTGGTACTTAACATCATATCGAGGTGGTACTAAATGATAATTTGAATTAAGTGAATCATTTATTTATTCATTTAATTCTACTTATCATTTAATGACACATTAGATGCCACTTAAACTGGTACTAAGTACCACTAGTACTATATAGCATTATTCTTTTATAAATAGTAGTATTATTTAACACTTCTAGTACTTAGCACCATATCAAGGTGACACAAAATAATAAGTTGAATTAAGTAGATCATTTATTTATCCATTTAATTCTACTTACCATTTAATGACATATTAGATGCCACTTAGACTGGTTCTAAGCACCGCTGGTGTTACATAGCACTATTCTTTTACAAAGAGTAGTGTTATGTAGCACCACTAGTACTTGGCACTATATTAAGGTGGCACTAAATGATAACTTGAATTAAGTGGATTATTTATTTATTCATTTAATTTCACTTATCATTTAGTGACACATTAGATGATATATAGACTGGTGTCAAGTATCACTGGTACTATATAGCATTATTCTTTTACAAAGAGCAGTGTCATTTACCACCACTGATACTTGACACTATATCAAGGTGACACTAATTGATAAGTTAAATAAAGTGGATTGTTTATTTATTCATTTAATTTCACTTATCATTTAATGACACATTCAAATTTCAATTATCATTTCAAATTTCAATTTTATTAACTTTCTGGCTTTTTGTTTCGCTATGTGAGAATTTATTCCTCGTAAGATGGCCTTTTTCAAATACACATTTACAATTAGTCGACTCCTACTTAAAGTGCATAATATATATACACACACAATGTTCTAATAAGCTAGCTTAGACGTCTCTATTCTTGAAGCTTGGGCTCTACGATTCGTCATGCTTTGCGTTTTATCACGCATTAGTTGCGCTTTTATCGCGCATTGGTACACTTAAGCGCGCATAAGCTCAAAGCTTGGTCTTAACGCTTTTCCACACCTCACACTTTCTAGAACACTACACACACACATATATAGATATAGATATTATTTAAAATAGGATAATTTGCAGCAAATGTCCTGAACGTTTAAATTTGGATGAATAGGTCTCAATTATTGTGAAATTTGCATTTTCATCCAAACATATATATTTAGTTAACAAAATGTCAGTATCCATTTAGTAACAATTTAAATGGAGTCCTATTACAAATGAAATTATATATATGTATATATAAGTACTTAAGTTTGCCATATATATTATCACTTTTACCATTAAAACTGTCTAAAGTAGGGTCATTTTAAACTTTTTTTGCATGTTAGGTAAGTTGTGTGGAAAATTATAGATTAATATTTCCCTTTTTTTCAATTAATTTGAGATTATGGGTCCTTTTCAGATATTTTGCAACTCTTTTCTGATTTATTATCTTTGCTAATCAACAGCTAGGATCTTAAATTTGAGATTTCTATAGTGGAGGTATATCTTATCTTTTTAGTTATTTTGATAGTTTAATCTACAATTCTACATTCAAAGGTTTTCTAATTTTTAATTTAAAATTTTTACTATATATATATTTATATATATCTTATATAGGAAGTATTTTGTAATTTGCATTAAACTATTTCTTTTTTAACTAATGCATTAATTTTTAATTATTTTTATATGCTTCTAAATCCAGTCCTTATTAAGTTACTTCTCTTGTACATAATATATGGTTTAATTAAAGTTTCATACTTTACAAAATTCTCAAGACAATATAGCCACAAAGAAAAATAAAATATTTAATTTCCTAAGGTCAAAAAATGACAATGGATCAGTCGAGATCTGGTTTGTTACACCCATTATCCTACCCATCAAAAATTTTTTTCTCCCATCCTCATTTAAATCGGGGACGGAGTATAAGGGGTCATTCATATTATCCATTTATTGGCCAATTTATATATATATTTATTTATTTCATTTTTTGTTTAGTGAATAGTATTATAAACATTAAGTTTAAAATACAATAGAAATTACTAAGTTTTCTTGAAAATTTTATCCTTTTTTTTTTACTTTTTAAAAACTATTAGAATTTTTAGTAAATATTTTTATTTTTGGCAAGAAATGGTTAAACGGCCTTGATATGAGTAAAAATTATAATAACCTTTCTCGACTAATTGTCAAGTTAGGTCAATTTTTTTTATCTCATACTTAATTATCCATTTAGTTGGGTATTCCCTGTCTTAATAAGATCGAGTATCATAGGTATCGGGTTTGGCGGGTTTTTTTGCAATTCGTGCGAAGATCACTTAATGACATTTCATATCAGTTATGCACATAATAAATATAGACTAACAATAAGATAATCACAACATTACAGTTTCATGTGGCTAATCATACATTACTTAACATTTCTTACTACTATTAGATATAATTTGATTTATTATCTTACTGTATAATACACAAGTGTGAATCTAGTTATAATAGCAAAATAATCATGTGTAATTTAATTTGAAATTTTATCATTATTATACACTCATATCATGCATTTTACTATGCAAATATATTATTTTTCTATATTCTCACGTGACATGAATATAAAATGTAATTTTAGTTATAATAGCATTCTATTTAAATGGTTGTCAAACGAACATTAACATTTTTGATAATTAAACATATGCATTTAGGTAAAAGTGTAAATGAATGGAAAGGTTGAGCTTGAGACGTCAATATTTAAAGGTTGAGTATGAAAGTGTAAATATACTCAAAGGTTGGGGACCTTACTTGCAAATTATCCTTTTGTTATTTCTACTTGATTGTAGATCTTTTTTCTTTATTATTATTACTAGAATTCTCACCCTGCGTCACACAAGATCTAAAAGTAATAATAACTGTAGTACTTCTAAGGGGATATATTCATTTGGTAAGAAAAAATGAGATATCTAGCTGTCAATCATATATTGGACTATTGTGAGCCTTTAAATTCACCACTTGCATTAAACAACTAATTCATGTTTGCCAACTAACGAATATCAGTTACTCATATCAGATATAGAATTACTCTAATAAAAAATGTCAATGAATTTTTATACAAAAATTTAATAAATTATTAATATAGTCATTTGAGTCATATATTAGTATTATAAGACATAAAATTTTATAACCGTTCTATTATATTTTGATTTATATGTCAGCAACACTTTTTGCACCAGTTAATTTTTTTCTTTTTTTCTTTTTTTCCTTTTTTTTTTTTAATTTTATACGTTGGGTATAAGGGAAGGGAGGAGAGCCAATATTAGTTATTTATATCAGATAAACATGTCTCCATATAATTACTCTAATAACAAATGTCAATAAATTTTTATACAAACATTTCATATAAATTATTAATAAGCTAGTAGAGTCATATTAGTATTATGATACATAAGTTTTTATAGTCATTCTGTTATTTTGAATTTATTTGTCAGTAATATTTCTTACGTCAGTTAATTCTTTTTTTGTGATACAGTAGGTATAAGAGAGGGGAAGGGCATGTGTGCTTCAACTCGGGACCTCCTTTCTAGAATGTGAGAAACTTTACCAATATAGAACTTGTTTGAATTACAGCAATTATGCATATATAAATAAAAATTAATTGAAGTGATTCAATAAAAGTAAAATGTTTAAAAATTATTGAACAACTATTACAGTTCAATCGTATCAATATTCGCTCTATCTTTCAGATACTTAATCCAACTCCAAATACAGTAAGATTATATTTAAAACAATAAACTGAAATTTTTATTTCATGGAGAAATATCAAAAAGTTCTAATTTATATTAATTATAGAATCGACAAATTGGAGTACTATAATTTTAAAAAAAATCAAATTTGATTACTGTACTACAATAACCATATAAAAATTTCTTCAAAAATCATTAAAAAAATTGAAATTTATAATTAAAATTATATATTTTTAGAAATTTGTTGGTTTAAAGACGTGCTATGCATGTGTTTTCGAATTATAAATATTACTATTTACTTCTTTTTTTGAAATAAAACTCCAAATTAATTTAGTGTTAGATTTGATAAGTGACAGATCCCTAATTCAAAATGGTTGGCTAAAGAAACTACTGTGAATTGTTGATTGGATATGAGTCAATAAAGAGAAAAGTGAATATCATTTAATAAATTAATGTAACAATTTCCCCAAAAAAAACATAAGATAAAAAATATAAAAAAAAGGAATTAAATGATGTCACTACAAATCTTATAAAGCCAGAAATTTTACAGAGTCGGAAAATAAGTGGGACAAGCCACCATTCCCTTATTATATATATATATATATGTGTGTGTGTGTAGATGATGATGATGATGATGACTATTATTATTATTATTATTATTATTATTATTATTATTATTATTATTATTATTATTATTATATATTTCACTTTGTCCATTTTTCCGTCTATGACCTTTCTTCCCCTTTTGAGATATAAGTTTTTTTTTTCTTTTTGATTTTTCACTTTGAGGTTTTCCTTTTGAGATTTTACCCCAACACTAAAAATGTTTTTTTTATTGGGCCACTGTGGCTTCTGTTGTAATGACCTGGCCATAAGTTATCTTCTTTGATACCACTTGTAATGTTCAGACTGTGAGTTGCACTTGCTTTCTTCTCTTTGCAAGGGTTTATGTATTATTATATTAATATTTATTATTTTAAGAATGTAATAAGTCCACTTGTAATGCCCTGTCTAATATTTAGTCAAGATCCAGTATAGGTTCTGTTCTGCTAATACTCTCAAAGGCATAGGTATGTCTATGTCATATATTAGTTCGTCAACTTGATTATTATTTTATTATTAATTATTTTTATTAGTCATGACCAACGGATAGATGATGAGGCAGTCATCTCCCATAGGTCTTCACTCGATAACAATGACATGTAGACATCCTTGTCCTATGCTTCCCAAGAGCTCGATTCACATAGTTTTCAAGTACCTAAAATTTGAAAAACATGGAAAACATGAATATAGAATATTCAGTGAAAAACCTTTAGATATGCAAGTTTTTCTTTTAAAAACGTGAGTTTCAGACCCGAATTACATCACAGACCTGTCTTACCCCGAGCGTTTAATATAACTGGTTCGATTATAACACGACATGAGGTTTGATAATAGGTCACCTAGGTGCCTCATCAAACCATAACTGATTCTGAAAGTTTGATCATAGACTACCTTGGCAGTCTTTCACAACCTTAAAAAGTGCTTTGGCATATATCAAACATAATTCTGTTCTGAAACTAATAGGGAAGATCTAGATGTAATTCATTTTCTGAAAAATGTACTTGTACTTTAATTGCTATGCATAATATGAACTGAATCACATAACTTACATAACATAGCATAACTTATCTCATCATGGTTCATCATAAATAATACTTGACATTAAAATATTTCTTGAATAATAATAACATCATCATATATTACGACAATATAAATTTGCTCACATTAGTAGCACCATCACATTATGAATCAAAGAACATATAACACATATAGGAGGGTGTAAAGATTACTCACATTAAATCCCTAATTGGGATTACTTTTCGTGATTAAATTCTTCTTTCCTTGCTTCCTCCTTTAGCACCTCGCGCATTCAACGTTTCCCTTCTTGTTCTTTAAATTTAAGTGTATTAAGAGGATCAAATCGTCATTCATTATTTCTCTTATATGTGGATTGCATACTCTGATATTTGGTGTATAGAGTATAAGATTTCATTACGTAAAGAATATATTTTATGGTTATGGGACTAAAATGGCTAGAAGCTAAAGTATAAATGGCCAAGAAGTAATTTATATAAATGTGAGAGAGAGGGAGAGAGAGAAGAATGAGAGATAGATAGGGACAGTTGCTCACAGGAAATGGGAAATATTCATGCCTATTTTTACCCATATGATTCCGATTATTTCTTGACAGTTGGCTCTAAGTCATTGCATGTCATTTATTCTCCTTGAAATCCTTCCTTGTTTTCTTATTTGTTGTTCTCATTACATGGTTGCCAAGCGCCAACCATGTATTGACTATATATATATATATTTTTTTCTTTTTCTTTAGTCTTTGTATTGATTCATCTTTTGACTTAATTTTGAAAGGTTATATCCAAATAAAGAGTTCTTAGTGTCTATGCGAAACTCTTATGAAGTACTATATTATAGCACTTTGAAAACTCTAAAATCATTAACAATAAGAAAAGTTAAAATATTCTAAATATAACAACTAAAGTCGTCTATTACAAATATTAACCTGTTACATTGATTCGTTCCCTTTTCATCACTTAATTATTAAAATAATTTAATAGTTCTACTTAACAATAAAAGATTCATAATATAAGCACGTAAATTTTGCGGATCGTTATAATCTACTCCCCTTAAAATAATTTCGTCTTCGAAATTACTATGAATTATCCATGTTACATCTTATAAAAGAAGCGTTTTAAAGCTATCACAACGTAGTTTACCATATATATAAAATATTCTAGGGTCATAAATATCTTAAGACTCATGATAAAAACTTTCTTAGAGCTAAAAATGGCATTTCGTGTTATCTAAAACTTTGACCATAAACGAGCATATACTAAATCAACACATGGCATGGAGATTTTAGATTACATCTAACTTGTACATATGATGCCATCATCTTCTATACATTTTAATTAGAAGATTAAAAATAATTTTTCTTTGAACTTGATGGTTTAATTAATCCTTAATTGGATGATATTTCTTTTCAATGTTGCCCACTATAGTATTGTTTTTCACATGTTTGACACAAAAACAAGTTGATTCCTAAAAACTTACAAGTCATTATGATTTTGCCATCAATTCTAGAGACAAAGTCAAAATTCTTTGGACTAAAATTTCTATTACGAAAGTGATGTTTAAGCTAGTGTGTGTGTCCAAATTCCAGTTTAGAGGGCCTTTAGACATTAATAAAACTTTGTATAGTTAAACTCTCCAAACTTTAGAAGCTTAATTATCATCTATTTTGAGTTAAAGAACATACATATAAACTTGCCAAAATTAATTTGGAGACATGTTATTAATTTTCCAAAACACATGGGATAATTTAAATTCTTTCATGATAATTTAGCAAGCAAAGATGAACATGGCATAAGAAGTGAATTACAAAATTCAAATTTCAGAAGGTATAACATTACTTTTTTTCTTTTTTTACACTTTCACTTGATCAATAATTTTTCTTTCTATTACTATAGCCAAACTTGGCATAATGCCAAGCTATTAGCACCCTTTGATTCACAATATTGGATTTTGTTACTCTTATTCATTTTAAATGTCACTAAAATCTAGTATTTGTTTTATAAATGATAAATAGAGTAACACTTCAATATGACAATGTATGAACATGTACTTCGAAGAAAATAGGAGAAACCTTATTTTTATTAAAGATAAACTATTAAATGCTTGGTAAACGATCTTCAAAGATCAAGTTTAATTTGAATGTACTTGAATATCACAAATATTGCATGAAGGGCACAAGCTTTTCAATAAAAGCTAACTCTACATGCTTTGAATTATTTCAAAAATAATTTCACTAATAATTCTCATGTAAATACTACTGCCAATAAAAATCTATGATTTCCAAGAAAGTCTTATATTGCAATTTGTTTCTTTGATCATTTCTATTCAAGATTTATTCTTTCATTCATTTTGTCATGAATTTAACAAACATGGACAAACATGGCATAAGGAAACTAAAATTTTTACATTCCATTTATTATACTTAATTTAATGTAAGTAAATACAAACAAAGCATAAGCAGTGAATTATACTCTAAATAAACTTCAAATTTCAGAAAGTATAACATTACTTTCTTTTGCACTTCTTCTTGATAAATAATTTTGCTTTATATAATTAAGACTGAACATCATTGGTACTTATTCATTCTTTGTTAAGCAAGTGAGTAATTGATGAAATTTTCTTCCTTATATAGCAATACCGCATGTCATGTTATTTTCATAATTCCTTTGACAAAATATGATTCAAATATGCTGTCGGTCACATTTCAACAAATTTATTTCAATCCAGATTCCTATTCTTAGGTATGGATTTTATTCAAGATAGAACAATGTTGGCAAATTTGGAGTTCATAGTAAAGTACCTAAAGAATAAACATTGTCAGAAACTCTTTGGTAACAATATCAAATATATAGCTCACTGAGGTGACAAATGCACATTACTTTTGTCAGATTAAAGAATTCTTGGAAGAGAAGTACATACGACCAACATTACTTTCTGAAACTATATCAAGAAACATAAGGAAAAGAATCTTTTAGCGGAAATTACACTATTGAATACATATTTTGAACGAATTGTAAACCTTGGTTTTTCTGCTATAATAACAATTCACACTTATTATGAAGTGCATAAAGTATACTTATGAATGAAATAAGTAATGTAGACTAAGAAGAAGATATATGGTTGATAGAAGTTATATAAGTGCTCCTAGAAATGAAAAAGATATGCATTAGATTTGCTTCACTTCCGGAGATTCATGCCAAAATTTCTTTAATAGTACCAACCATGGAC